>JBBPJL010000104.1:0-30819 GCA_038088675.1 Xanthoconium separans | reverse complement strand
GCCCAATACGGAGCACTGCCTCCTGGGTGGTAACGTCGTATCGATCCTCATGGCCGAACCTATTATGTAGATCATAACACACGAACCACAACTTGGAACCGACCGTCTCCCGACCAGTCCGTCAACACCAACAACCAGGACAGCGAGACGAATGCTGCAAGAGACCAGCATTCTCGTCGTGTCCTCGCAGACGACATGGTTGATGTCGATCGTGGCAACGCACCAGCCAACGACCACCGCTCTTCTTCCATCACACCTCAATCCTCCTCAACCAACACCTCCTCAGCTGCCTTAGCTGCTAGTAATCACACTACTACCCCGGGTACCGGTAATCTTCCAGCTGGATGGGAGGAAAGGTTCACTCCCGAGGGTCGCGCATATTATGTTGACCACAACACGCGCACAACCACCTGGATCGACCCTCGTCGCCAGACAATTATTCGCGTCATGGGTCAAAATGGTCAAAATGCAAACCTACAACCACAGGCTTTTTCTCAGCTTGGACCTTTACCCTCGGGGTGGGAGATGCGTCTCACTGCAACTGCACGTGTATACTTTGTCGATCACAACACCAAAACTACGACATGGGACGATCCCCGTCTCCCATCTTCGTTGGACGCAAATGTCCCACAATACAAACGTGATTTCCGGAGGAAACTTATCTATTTCCGCAGCCAGCCTGCTATGCGTCCCCAACCAGGTAATTGCCAGATCAAAGTTAGGCGAAACCATATCTTCCAGGACAGTTATACGGAGATTATGCGACAAACGCCTAATGATCTGAAGAAGCGTTTGATGATTAAATTCGATGGCGAGGATGGTCTGGACTACGGTGGCCTGTCTAGGTGTGCTGATAAGCATTCGTCGTTGATCTCAAATTGACATTTCGTCAGAGAGTTCTTTTTCCTTCTATCGCACGAAATGTTCAACCCATTCTATTGCTTGTTCGAGTACTCCGCGCACGATAACTACACCCTTCAGATCAACCCTGCGTCAAGTGTAAACCCTGAACATTTGAGTTACTTCAAATTCATCGGGCGTTGTCTTGGACTTGCTATTTTCCACCGACGCTTCCTCGACGCATACTTCATTGTCAGCTTTTACAAGATGATCCTGAGGAAGAAAGTCACACTATCGGACCTAGAATCAGTCGATGCAGAACTACATCGTGGTCTCACATGGATGCTGTAAGCTGCTCGTATGCCCTGTGTTCCTGTATACTGATACCAGAGTCAGCGAAAATGACATTACAGATGTCATTGACGAGACTTTCACCACAGCCGAGGAACGATTTGGGGAGCTCGTAACAATCGACCTCAAGCCTGGAGGCGCAGACGTCCCCGTGACCGAGGAGAACAAGAAAGAATATGTTGATGCTGTAGTTGAGCATCGTATCTCGAAGCGCATCAAAGATCAATTCGAAGCTTTCATGTCTGGCTTTAGCGAGCTCATCCCGCAAGAACTTATCACTGTCTTTGACGAGCGAGAGCTCGAGTTGCTCATTGGTGGAATGTCTGAAATTGATGTGTAAGCACCTATGTCACGATACATCTACGATACTGAACCTTTTGATAGCGACGATTGGACCAAACACACCGACTACCGAGGCTACGAGATGAACGATGATGTAATCCAATGGTTCTGGAAATGTATTCGCAGTTGGCCACCCGAACGTAAATCGCGATTGCTCCAATTCGCAACTGGCACATCACGTATTCCTGTCAACGGCTTCAAGGATCTCCAGGGATCAGATGGCCCAAGACGTTTCACAATCGAGAAATCTGGCGACCCATCCCAATTACCGAAGAGTCATACTTGTTTCAACCGCATCGATTTGCCACCGTACAAGGATTATGCAAGCTTGGAGCATAAGCTCACGCTGGCTGTAGAGTAAGTTCACCGATCATTCGCGTTGGTTATCAGGTCGCTGACAGGATTGTAGGGAAACCGTTGGATTTGGTCAGGAGTAAACTTTGCAGACTACAAGGACAAAACCTTATTTACCCAGTGTTTGCGTTGTATTGTTCTTTATCTTCTAAGCTGAGCGACATCCTATCTCGCATGTAATCTTACTAGGGTGTATTGTCTGACGACGCGGGAATACTTAGAGTCTGTTGTACGCTCTATCGTTACAACGAATAAGTACCAGACCAGAATACCATTCGATAGACAGTCCACAACAGCGACATCACCGCTTCTCAAATGCGAATCCAATATAAATGTCTGGCGCTTATAAGTAACTGATTGGTCGAACAAAGTGAAATGGCTCACTGGCGGCTTCCCACTGGTTTTCGTCCATCGCGCTCTCGCCATTTGCGTCCACAACCTTCATTCGTACCATGAGATCTTTGAACTCCTCTTGTTCGGAGTGGTCCGCGAAGATTTGGTGGAACTCTTCTTTGTAAATCGGGTACAAGGAATAATCCTTGGCCAAACTGTAATGCGAGGTAAGAAAACATGGCATCTGAGTTGAATAAAGAGCGGAAAGCTTGGTCTCCAATGATTCGAAAGAAAACACATGCGCAACACCATGGTCATTCCCAGCCCCTCGAACCGCTCAGGATCACGGAGACGAACGATGTTGCGAAACGATAACCCACCCTACGAAATTGTCCCAATCTACAATGTATTCTGGCACATCCTCAACAGCATCTTTGAGGAAAAAGTAGTAACGATGCCCAAACAACGGGCGAGATTGCCTGTCTTCAAACCGAATCCTATATACTGCATTACCGAAGGAAAGGTCAGTTGCAGAAGGTGGCAGTGCATCAAGCCGTTCTCTGAGAGGAATGTCATGTTCGACAGCAGGGTAAACAAGAGTAGTGCATACAAGAGTTGATCGGCGTTGGGAATAGTACCGAGAAACACACCACCCTTGCGGAGGTACTGGGTCACGTTACGGAGCATGCAGCGCGCTTTCTGTGACGTCTCAAAAGCATAGTGCATACAAAATTGCATGGAGACAACATCGAAAGGCTGAGCGAGTCGGTCTGGTGGGAAAGCTTTGGAGAGAGATTCAGTATAGCAGTCGATTGCAGCGAATGCAGCATCAAAACGTGGAGGAGGCATCGTCTGCCATCTCTCACGGGCATGAGCGACGGAAATATCAGCGATATCTAGAGGGATTTTGGTGTGTCGTCAGCGACGCAAACGCTCGACTAAGGAAACCGTTGACAACTTACCGGCACAAACCAGCTCTTTCACTCGAGCTTTCGCCCATTTTGTAAGATCACCACCTTTACCGCAACCGAGATCGAGGACCTTCCCGCGTCCTCTGCTTGGTCCGGAAAATTGCGATACCGCTAGGGCTGGGTGGGCAAAGCGCGTGATCAACACAGACTTCACCCAATTGTTAAAATATTTGAGGCCGATTATGGGAGATTCCATGCGTTGCTTGACTCCTACTTCAGGGCGCGTGTTATCTGCGTATAGTAGGTCGGACAGATCAGTTCAGAAATACACGGAGACCTGCACAAAAAGACCCACAATGATCAACCACTTTTCCCACGTCACCTGCACGGCGTTTTACAGACAAAATGTTGTCCGGTGATTTACTACGGTCGCGTTTACGCTTGGATAAGAGGAGCTGTGTGCCGACACCACGGTAGTGTTGATACAACTCCATTTCCTGTGGTGTCATTGGAACAAGGACGGAACCTGCAGGTGTTTTGCGATTGCACGGGTTGTATGGGATGGCGGACAGCGGTGGTTGTGGCGGCGGCGGCGGCTGCATTGAGGCTGTGACAATGGGACTGTCTGAGCAAGAAGAGAGACGGGAGGACGCCCGAACGGGGGAGCGGGTGAAGGGAGAGGTGGGGAGAACACGGGAGGCAGAGGAAGAAGCGGAGTCGACCTGCTGCTTGCCATGGAACGGACCACGAGATGATGGAGGTGGAGGATGGCGTGAGAAGGACTGCGACTGTGACTGTCCATCTTCTGGCAGTGCATCTGTTCGCGACATGTCGAGCACGGGGAGATTGCTCCGACGTCGCAGCGATGGCGTACCAGCCAACATGTCCACTTCCCCATTTGATGCCGTCGTCGTCGGCAATGACGATACGGGGGACTGAGTGTCAGTCCCAAGTAACAGATGGGACAAACTCGATGGCCGCGCAGAACTTGGTGTACGCGGTTCTTGGGGCTCCGAGTTGAGGAGGACTGCGAGATCTGTGGCTCGACGAACTACAGTTGGGCTGTTCGTCGCTCGCGATGAGGACGGGCGTGGAGAAGGGGAAAGGACATCGAAAGAGTGCCTTTCATGTCTTTCCAGGTCGGCGTCGTGAGCATGCGATGGAAGGGACTTTGGCTGGGATATCGGCGAGTTCAGGGCTGCGTCCCGAACTGGATCAAAGGCTGGCATCTGAGAACAATAACGATGCTTGTGATTCCAGTAATTAACAAGTCATCACCCAATGGTCCGCGAAGGATCCCAATGAAAAGGTTGTTCGTCGTCGTCGTCGTCGCGAGTGTCGAACCCGTCGTTGAAGCACCTTCAAGTTACTTATGTACAAACAACAGTAAACATTCTACAGATTTTACAACTTCTTGAGCCACTCAGAGATGTCCGTCGTCGAGCGCTAAATACACAATTCAGCCGTGTTGTATCATTCCCACCAAAACCTACCTCGATCCAAGAAGCGGAGGCTCGCAGCGAGTCGAGTGTCTGCGCAAGCGCGAGGTTGTATCGTGAAGTGTCTTTGTTCTGCATGATCGTGCTCAAGCGCCAAAGCCAATGTTACAGTCGGTCAACAAACCTCAAAGAACTTCTTGATACGTTCGATATCGCCTTCAGTGCTCAAATTGCCAAGTGCCGTCTGCCAGTACATGGATCATGACACGAGCATGCCTTCATACGTATTGACCCACCGAAATGACATTCTGGAAGGAATAGTTTCCTTTGTATCGCTCTTCGATCTGTGATCATATTTCAACCATATTCCCAGCCAACAAAGCATACAGACGTACATCTTTAAAGTTATCCATGAAAAAATCGGCAGATCTTCGCCTCGTATCGTAGTTCATCTGTTGACCAGAGAAAAAGTATATGACATCCTGAGTTCTGACTTTGTCGAGGATGAACTGTTCAGTGTCTCTGTTACATGACTCCTCTTTGCTCGCACACATTGCATACCTGATCCAGATGAACAGATCAAATATCGAACAACACCATTGCACAGATACGTACATCGCGGATATACCAACCGAAGGCAACGTACTCCGGTCCTCGTAGAGGCCTTTGACAAAATTGTATTCATGGGGGCCCCCGTATTTCACAGCCTGAGATTGTTGAGTCCATGAGCACATTTTGAGATTGTTGACCCACATTGATAGCGGTCGTTCTGAACAAATCCACAGGGATTTTCGATTCATCCTTCGCAGCCATGTATGCTCTGAACATTTCCTTGAGTGTGTCAATAACGCTTCTCCAGTGTTAGTCTTCTGAGTGCTGGTAGAGCATATCAATGATGACTTACGCTTGATCACCAGCCGCAGCTGCCTGTCCAATGGCTCTCGTTCGGAGCTGTGAAATGTCTACAGGCTCAGATGGCAAATACACATAACCCAACCTATCCACAATTGGTTTAAAGAGGTTCTGTATAAAATAAGAATCTGATGATGGAATGTGGTGCGTTCGTCATGGCTTGCCTTTCTGAATTCATTTAAATCTTGAATAATCCCCTCGTTTTCCCACCACGTTGAGGCTAAGAGAGCCAGGTTGTCCGCGATACTGTCCCAAACCAAGACTGCCCAGCTTACCAAATAAGTCAGTGAAAAACACTCGAGGATGGAAACACTGACACTCGGTCTCATTCCTGAATATGTCCACCACTGTGAGCGCACTACTAACAGTAGCATGTCCGGACTTGGCAAGGGCCATAGCATCGTGAACTAATCCTATGCGATCATTGAGGGAGAAGATAGTATCACCCTGAGCCGCTTCATGTGCAATGCGAGTGAGCTGCTGTTCGGGATAAAGCACCCTGTCTGTTCGCTCATTACTGGCATAGCCGAGGGGAAACAAAGCTTGTTCGTACAGACACCGTAAGTTCCTGCGTTCAACTTGTATGGTTTGCTTGTGTCCAGGGTAAGAATCGCCTCACGAGCAGTGAGCACTGCGGTATTGTCAATTGACGGCCTCTCTGTTTCATCCACCGTCAAGACGGCGAGAGGGATAGTCCTATGCAATTTAGTGAATGGCGTCAAAAGGTAGGCGGTGGTCACATCCACATACCACATTGTTTCATTATCCTTGCCTTCAGCAGGACCAGTTTCGAGGTAGCGATCTTGACGTACTTTGATTCCATCTTTTGTTTCAGTTACAGTGAGAACCGGGAATCCCATCTATAGATCCAACCACTGGATAAGCTGCGAGCAAAGCCGTCAAATAATTTGACATATACTTTCACAATCCAGTTTTCCATCATTTTCGCGACGTCAATGGTCACCCCATCTGGTCCGCGTGTGGCTTCGTTAATCCCATCCCACAGATCCTTTGTCGTCGTATTCCCATAGAGGTGGTCCTTGAGATAGATCGAAACTCCCTTGAGAAAACTATCCTGTCCAACGAAGTTACATAACATGCGAAGCACTGAAGATAGTCTAGTCGCAGGTCAAGTACATCTAAGGTGACCTTACCAGATGCCGCTTTGGCGTATGATAGCGAGTCAAAGATCTGCAGGTAGTCGTCTAACCCAATTTTGAAAATCCATACCACATAACTCACTTGATTGATTTGGTTAGCGTCGGGACATCGAACTTCAATCGGATGAGAGGATAGCTTAGCGTCCAAGTGAAGTGCATCATTCAAGTGCTCGGTAATGAACTTGGAGTCAACCTTCCATTCGGGATAGAGGCTGCGTAGACAAAGATCAAATAAAGGACTAAACATACCCTGGAGGGATCTCACCGGTCTGGGGGTAGTGTCAACAAAGCACAGATCGAAAGGATTATGACATACCCACGATAATGACTTCACCCATCTTAAGAGCATGAAGATAATCTCCAAGGACGTCGAAAAAAAAACACATACCAGGGTGGCAAAGCCTTCATTCAAATACAAGTAGTCCCACCACTCCATCGTGGCAATGTCACCAAACCTCGAGGGGAATTGGACAGTGTGCAAAATCAGGACGAACAAATTTACTGACCACATATGGGCCACTTCGTGAGATTGGAAAACGGTGATGCGTTGCTTCGTCGCCATATCTGGGCGTTCCGAATCCATAAGAAATGCACTCGTACGTCCGGTAATTAGCCCCTAAAAATATCATAAAACCTTGGGATAATTCTGACTGCTTGAAATTGTTACCCAGTTTTCCATTGCACCGGCATCAAAGTCATGAGCCTTTAGAAGAGTCGCTCATGATGTTCCAGACGCAAACAAACGTCTTACCACGAGGGTATCCAGCTTCGGAAGGGGATACTCAATGTCGAAAATTTGCTCGTAGAGGGGAAGTACTTTTGTTTTAACGTCAAGTGCATACTGAGCCCGACTGATGACATCGGGAGTCCCTGAAAAGGCTCGAGGAATCGACATTACCCGCATGACGAGAATACTGACCATATATACGGAGAGCCCGAACGTTCCCCGTGAGCGGACTCTTGTATGAACTCTCTAGATGACTGAATTGCCCGTTGGCATAGGCTACAAGGTAGGTTGACATCTAGTGCAATTGATCAGCCCCTTAAAGCGCGCATGCTCTCCAATTATCTCACAAGTGGAGTTGTATTGAACTTGGTGATCTTCCATTCATCATTGCACTGTTCCTCAGCGCCAAGGGTCGCAAACATCTTTGCCATAATTGCATCGTTGCAATCGCCCGCTACTGGCTTGTAAGCCTGCTCAGACGCAACGGACATGTTGCTCAAATTGGTGGTATCCATGTGGGATATCATTGTAATTGTGAATCTGGCCTTGAGCGAGGGTTCATCCCAGCATGGAAACGCGCGTCGAGCAGCGGTAGGCTTGCATATTGAATGTATTCGTTTCAAATGATTCCTGGACACGAAAGGGATACACCAACATACCTCAAATTGCGTAAGACTATACACTTTCTTTTCACCATTATCCTCGTACATGGACTTATAGTACCCCATCATCGCACTCGTCAGTTTTCCCGAGAAGCCAATACTCAAGGTAGCAGTGGAATTTGCAGGCAGTACCATAGCAAAGTCGAGAGTACCCTGCTCTGTTTTGGAATCGAATGAACTGGATGTGTTGACCTGTTGCATCTTGAGATCATGGGAGAACAATGAGATGTCGGATAACTCCAAGTCTGCTACATTGAAGGTAAGAGTAGAGGTCTTTTCCTTCACCTCCAACCTAGTATATTATCCTTATTATCGTAAGCACCGAAAAGACAACACACTCACTTGATCTTTACGACGCCCTCAAAAAGTTCTTTCCTGAGGTCCGTTTTTATGGTAAGATCGTAGTCAGTCGGACGGACGGACGTCGGCAAGCGAAAATCACTGCTGGTCATAGTGGTGAAGCAGGTCCTAATAATGGTAAGCTCCCCTCGAAGTGGTAGTCGCGCAGTGCGTGCTACTAGTATAAGACGCTGGTGAGGCCACCGTCGGCAAAAGGCACCAGTGGGGCTGGTTTGTCCCAGGGTGCGTAGCGCGTGGCTTCCGAGGAATGATGCCATTGGCTATCTACCAGGCTCGACGTCCAAAGCACGAACAGTGTAACAACAAACATTATACATACACTGACGTAATTCTAGTAGCAACCTGAGTCTGACTTAAGCGCGACGGGGAGGAAAAATTGGTTGAAGAGGTAGAAGAGACCTGGGAAACAACCTCGTGGATACATTCTGCACGTGTTCCTTCAAAGCATCTTGGAACTGCACCGCGATACTGTCGTTGAGCTCGATGAGCTCTTCCCAGCAACGAGTGATGGTTTTGCCATTCTTGTGGTAGTCCTCCTCGAGGCGCAACAGTCCATTGAAATATGTTGCACTACGAATGATAATCGTCAATATTTCTGCTGAACAGTGCCAAAATTTTACTTCTCAACGACCATGGCCCGGAGCTCATCAAGGACTTGTTGGACAAGCTCATCTCGATCGCGCTGAACACCTTTTTTGATGTTCCTGAATTTATCAGAGATACCTTTGATAATCGCCTAGTGTTCTTATCAGTGATGACAAAATGCAACTCAATTGACCAGCCAGGTACAGCTTGAATTTCATTGAGTACCTGTGAGATACAAGTTGAAGCAAATGAATGTAACAGCATAGGAGGCACGCACGTCCACGATATCTTCAATTCCGATCTCTTCGGTAGCTTTATCATGCGCCGAGGTTTCATCATGCCCATGAGCCGAATTAGTCAGGATACCATAGGAACAAGGATTGCCTTGAAATGTCTTCGAGATGACTGGTGGGGTGATTCGACTAGATGACTCCCTTTCTGCAGTTCCTGTCGATATCCTGAGGGGAGAAATCGTGTTGTTCTCGGACGGTGGCGGATGTCGGCGACTTGACGGGCGTGTTAAATAGGATGGGTTCCAGAAAAAAGACGAGACTAACCTTGATGAGCCGACCTGCGTCTTGGACTTAGCTTTCCTCTCCAGTACGTACTCGATTGGAGATGCAAAAGTAACGTTTCGGCGTCTGTGGCGAGGCGATGGGACAAGGGCAGGTTCTTCTATAGCAACACAATCGGACAAATCGGGCGTCTTCAACCTCATTGAAATGTTCGCCTCTGACCGCGTAAAATCAATAGACGTCTTGTGTTGGTTACTCCTCTCTTGAACTGGAGAGTCGTCAGCCGTGAGATCAATGGTAACGGTTTCCGTTAAAGGTGTGGATCCCATAGTCGGTCGGAACGTCTAATAACTTGTAAAATCCAGTCTGTTGCAGTAAAGCTAGGTGAATTACCTCCACGGAGTCCTCGCTCTTCTTTGGAGAAACAGAGCACTCGACGACTGTCTGAGCCTGACTAACCTTGTCCGCGGAACGGATCTCGGACACGAGGTGTCGTTCATCTATGATCTCGTCGGTCCTGATATCGGATTGTTCACGGATAAGTTGCATCGCATCGGAAGTGGCTCCTTGAATGACGTTTTCTCTTTCCTCTTTGGCCGATATAACATTGGGTTGGTTCGACTCGCATGTGACTATGTTGCTAGCCTGCGAACAACATTTTAGCAGAGTCAACTCCGAGCGTGAAAATAAGACCTTTGGCATTTCTCGAGGTACGTTTGTCTCTACAACAAACCCCCCTGGCTCCACCGAAGGCTGTGAGGTAGTGACTATTCAGCTTGAAATCTTGTAAGACTGAATGCTACTTACTACCGGACCGCTGAGCTTCGGAGGAGATTCCCTGATACGGCGTGAGCTGAGGATCAATGGTGTGCCCCGACTGGTGTTGACGTCACTATCTTGCAAAGAAATAGCAGCTGACTGATTGTCCGCCTGTTTCCCTTTCTGAGTCTTGCCACCTATTGCATTGTGCCTGGTTCCACCTATTGCAGCGGTCTGCCTCTTTCTGATCCTCGATGATCTGCGAGCTCCTTGACAAATTGTTTTGAGTTCCCCCAGTTCGGCCGCCGTCATCGGATTGACACTAGGAGGGGAGCGATTAGCGGACTTCGTGCTTCTCTTCTCCTTGCGGGTGGGAACGACGCCTAGCGATGTCTCTTTAGACCTGATGTTCCCCCCCTCGATCCCATGTCTATCTTCACGACTCTTCTTTCGGGGTGGCGCGGTTTCATCGTCAACTTCAACGACGTGCTTGCCCGAAGGTTTGACAGGTTCTCTCTTTCGGCGGGTTCCGGCAATCTTGGATGGGACGTTTCTGTCTTTTGCAGCCTCGACGCGGGAACGTGTTTTCCAGCCAGTACTAATGGACGTGGTAAAACTCTTGTCGTGCTGTCTAAATTCGTTCCTTTCGGGACTCGATGCCATCTGGGTTTCCCCCGCCGACGTGATGATGTCAGGAAGGATGCGTTTATTAACATCCAATGTTCTCCTCATGTCTGTGCCGACGTTATTCTGGGAAGCGGAATATACCTCGAGGACATCAATCCCGGTCGTGGTCAGAGTACCATTGACGTTCGACAAGAGCTTTGGGGAGACATCGACCTGTGTGGATGACGAGCTAAACATCGGAGAGTGTGAGATTGGCGGCGGTTTCCCGGTTTCAGGTGGCGTTTGAGTGACTCCTGTGGTTTTCGGGGCGGGACCGGAGGATTCGTTGACTCCGTTTGAGGCAGCATGGGAATGTTGATTCAATTGCATGCGGTCGCTCCTGTGTTGTGACAATGTCATTCCATTGTTGCAAGGAGATGTCGACAGACTAGTCGCCTTGGCGGTATTGTCATCTGGTTCGAACTCGGAAATTTCTGAGAGTTCGTCGTTATTGCCAGAGAAGTGCGTCGAATTCTCGGGAAAGAAAGGCGATGCGAAAGCCGGGACCGACTTCGATGTTACATTAGCAAGTGCGATGTTCCTACGACTGGTAGGAACATCTTCAACCGCTGCGGGGTCGAGAGCTTCTCGGACTGCTTTTTCGTCCTTGAATGAAGGCTTCAAATCCGGCGCGGGAGAAGAGATCGCATGGTCACCATGGGACGCTGGCACAACATAGGACGTCGTTGGGTCTTCGGTATCTGTCTTATAGACTATGGAGATGTTTAACTATGAGTGAACAGAAATCAAGAGCCAGAATTCACCCTCATTGACATGCTGGACTTTGCCCTCAAAACTCGCAGTTGGTGGGATCGGGGAACTGTCATTTACGAATTTAAATCCCGAACCAATCGAGATGCTCCTGCGCTTCCTCTCTACTCTCGTTGGTGGATTGAGGAAGCTCAATTTTCCCTATGAAACCAGTGAATAGGGTGCTCAGCTTTCTTCGAAACTATGACTCTCACCACACCACGTCGTCGTAGTGCCTCCATGAATCTCCCCAATGAGTCATTTTGCAGCAGAAATTTTGCGTGGAGGTAGCTTTCACCGGGAGATTCCATTGCGACATTAGCAACTAACGGTGGTGACGTCAGATAGACGATTATGAGAACTTTTCCTTTCGGGACATTCGTCACCGAGTTATCGAGCGTGATTGTGCGGATGTGGGTGTATGGCACTTGCAGACTCTCACATACATCAGTCTAGGAATGGTTTTCAGTTGGAGAGTGATCGGGCCGAACATAGCTTACATTTTCAACAACGATATTCGCAAGCAAGCCTTGTCTATCCATGATCAGTCTGTCGGTCGCAAGTGGCTGGGGGAAGACACGACCACAGAGGTCTATCTCGTCAATGGAGAAGGGTTGTGGACTGTAAACAGATCATATTAGCCGTGGAACCACACTCACTCATTCACTGACTAAGTAATATCACACTTTGCGAGAATATCGATGATCTGAGCAGCAACGTCATCCCAATGTGTTCCAGAATTTTTCATAACATCAAGCAGTTCTGCACTGCATTTGAACAACTTCGGGGAACCCACGACCTCTTTCACGAATTTGAACCTTCCGAGCTTTCCTTGTGAAGTGTTGTGAGTAGGAGGAAGGAGTCGAGCAAATAACATCAAAAGTGCCTCGAGGAGCAGGAAATCTGATATCATACGATGTTAGTACTATCAGCGGATATCCGAGGTTGGCGACGATCATTGACCTCTTGTTCCGGATATAGCAGCACCAAGTCGTTCACTGCCAAGTTGTTATGGATAGATACGACACGAGGAAAGCTGGACATTACCCGCCCAAGACAGCTCTTTGACGAAGCGCGTTCTGAATACTGATTTGCCTAGCAGCGATTTCCGTCAACGTGTTATATGCCTAAGAACAATGATTTAGATGAAGAACACGTCGCATATATGGGACTTTTGGTCGAGTAATTCACTCACGGATAAGCAAAGTCGTATGCTGAATACTGGCAGTCCTCGACCGGACCCAAGAAAGAAGAATTCGCAGATGATGCGATACAAAGCCTCCCAGGCTACGACATCCGATTCAACAGTTGCTAGTTCTCATAAGCAATGCCGAATTCAAAACACGAGATACAGACACCACCATCTTTTTGATCCAGGAAATCCTGTGGAATGTGTTAGTTGACTGTGTTTTTGATCATCCTGCCGCGGTCTTACGAGAACGCCAGACAGGATGACCTCTGCAGTTGCATCCCATGCTTCAGGAAAACTCTCGTCTTCAAGATCGTGTGCATCGCAAAGTTTTCCTAATACCGTGGAGAGGACAGTGCAAGAAAGCTGTAATGCAGGCTGGAGGCAAGCGTTGTATAACGAAAGGAGTGGTCGACGGAGCACAGAGCGAAGTTTTCGTATCATCTGGACTGAGGGGGAAGAAGAATTCTACGCGGTAAAGTCAATTGAATACAAATAGGAGAATACCTGTCTACGTACCAAAAGCACCAGACAGGATGTAAGGTCATCGAATGCATTCTGCACATGTTTGTCGACGCGATTCTCTTGTAATGCCGTTCCAAGTGCGGCAATGGCTTCTGGGATGTTTCGCATCTTGCACGCCCTGTACGCGGTACAACGAAGAAATAAGATTGGGATCGCAAAGCTCGCGTAGTCCGTCACGTGATTTTTACTTATTACACACGTGATTTATGATTTTGGTCATGTGATCAGAACGCGGAGTGACGCGTACAATGCGCTTCAGCAGCAGAGTAGTCCCTCCATACCTTCATTACCTTTGCGCTACCTTTTTCCTGATGGAATCCACCGAAGAAGACATAAAGCCGTCAATTGCAGCAGGCGGCGATCCAGATAAGAGTTCGCATACAGTACCAGGCGTTAGCAAACTCAAGCAGTCAAGATATGAGGACGTATGGTCTGAGGACGTGCACGCCGCGTTCATGGAAGGTTAGTTCACTCTTATTTGGTAACATACTATTCTGTGATGAGGACTAGCTGTTGTTCTGTACCCGCCAATGGGCAAACGACGTCTCAAGTACTACCGAGTTTCTACGCATGAAAACGAACACTTGTCGAACGCGAACCGAGCCAGGTCGTTTGGGCGCTGCCAGCTTATTCAATCTTATATTCTAGAGAAGACTGGAAAAAATCGTTCCAGGAAGCAGGTTTCAAGTCACCTGCAGAGGCTGAAAAAAATTCACAAGGACAACCCCACCAGTTCGTCTTGTATTGTGTGTAATTATTGATTCTCATTCAAGTTATTGTTTTTCTCAGTGCACCACCTCTTTTCTGAACGCTCTCACCCTCCCTCGGAGGATTGCATTCCACCACAAACTATAACTCGAGCCTCTCAAGATACCTTCACATTTTCAAACGATTCCGTCAGTATGCGTCACCTCAAAAGCGATCCAGGCTGTCTCGTCAGTCTCCAGAATACGGATATAGGTGCTATCGGCTCCTCTGCGTTCCCCTCCGCTGCAGAAGTATCATCCTTCAATGGCGGTTCATGCAATTTATTCACAAATTTCCGCGATCAAGCTTCCTTCTCTTCACCCCCGGGCCTTCTTTCTCCGGTACCGCGACAATGCCCAGTGGGTAACTTGCACCCTTCCAACAGCGACTACTTCTCCGAGCTCCAAGACACATTGCACTTTAAAGATGCGATAAACGAAGGGTTTCGTTCCGGCCCAGCTTTTAATACATCTGCGTTTTCGATATCAATGTGTCGTTTGGCTTCAAAGCTTCCTCTACCCGGTCGACTAGTGGACTCAAGCCCAGCGACGCAAATGCACTTCTCTCGTGCACTTCATACTCCTGCATTCCATCCGACAAATCAGTGCATTTCTCACGATAGCTTGGTGGATAGTGTTTCCTGCAGTTCTGCACTTGCCCCAGGACAAGGAGCGTTTTATTCGCCGTTCTTTCCCCTTCAAATGGTCCCACCTACAAGACAGCGACTTGACCCTGGATTCGTATCGGAATGGATGTGGCCGAAAGGTCTCGATATAACTCCCGACCTCCGAGGAGGCCTCTTCGACGAGCTCCACCTTCGATACCCCCCGGCAGTTCGCCATGCTACGTGCCCAGATATTGTCAACTCTCCTATGTCCCACAGCTCCTCGTCTGAAAGTGAATCATCTCGACTCGCCGGAGGAATCTCTTACGCGTATAAGATTGCAAGTTCTGCGGCCCCCTTCGAGAGCGATCCAGACGAGGGTATGGTTGGACTTCCGAGTCAGTCTCCCGAAGCATTCCAAAATCTCGCGTCACCCCTCGTGATCAAACCTACACCAGTATACCCAGTTTCATACGCTCACGCCAATATTCAATTCGACAACCGCGCGTCACCCCCGAGCGTCTTTGCCTAAACTATCAATCGACGGACGCCCAAGACCATCTCGCACCGAACGTCACCATAAGAATACACTATTTTTCCATGTTTTAACCTTATGTCTGCATGTCCCGTTTGGAGAAAACTGTAGCTTTATACCTGATTCACGAGAGACATTGTAATTGTGTAATGTTTTGTAACCTTCGCCACGAGCTGTCCCGTAACATGTTTTTTGATGACGCAAATTTTGCTTACTAGACTGAAACTGCTATATCAGGCTATAAGTGGTGAACACGCTTGTGACTCTGAGACATTGGGATCTGGGCTGACTCTCAGTGTGGCGTGTCCTACTGGCACTCGTCTCAGGCTGAGCCACCTGGGTATAATTTATAACCTCATCTTCGTTGTCACCCTCGAGTTTCAGCACTAATCACCTCGAAGGAAAGCGAACCTCCCTAGTCTTTCTCTTCTTTTTGGCCATTTCCATGGAATCCCGTAGACATGCAAAACTTGCTTTACCCTCGCTGAAGGTACATATCCATTCACTAAGAGGGTGGTGGCTTGAACCTTGACAACAACGATTGCAGCCGCCAAGAATCAAAAGAAAATACCTGCGAAAGGTCAGTATGTTTTCTTGACCGGTTACGTTTGTTGCTCGTCCATGCTCAGTACTTTTGGACAGTACTCCTGGTTACCGGATGTCCTACGGCTGAAAGGCAGTGTGCGTTGAGTGGCTCACTATCTCGACAGTTTCGCGCATTTAAAGTCGACATGTAGATTATACCCCGTATTTTTGGTCCCGTCATCACGGTGACGGTCTTCTCCGTGGTTGTTGCGTACGCAGGGTCGCAGGGCAAAAGAATTGCACTCGCAAATTCGGTGGTTCCTTTGCTGTCTGTCGTGGTGGGTACGCGATTTTATGATTAGATCCTACTCTGAATTCCAACTCAAAGGTTGGCCTCATATTGGTGTTCAGGTGAGTGCAGTTTGTTTCGCCTATTTGTCGTGTTACGTTTTTAAAATATCTCATTTGCGCTAGAAATGGGTATGTCTAACACTGGCAATTGTGTTGACCGACACGCAGAAGACATTAACCCATTCACAGCACTTCTTATGACCGTTACTGGGAGGGCAGGAAATGTTTTTCGACTCTTACTGCCAATGTGCGATATTATATGCCATATTCTTCCTGTATCTCACACAAACATGCTCTTCTAGGTTCGTAACCTGTCTCGCATGGTCTGGATACACGTTGCCCTTCCTCCTACTGAGAACCCCGTGACGAATCGCCTGGCCAAAAGTCCCAACTCGCAACTTACTCACGCTGAGCTCAAACACCAGAAGATCGAAGTACTGCGATATTGCCTTGGTTTTGTCTATGCAGTGAAGCACTACCTCCGTGGAGAGGATGGAGCAGATTACGCCGACTTGACCGAGCTTCTATCAGCCCATTTCGTTTTCCCCGGTGGGCTAGGCTATACCACAGATAATCACCCTTCCGTGCCGTCATATACAGCGATGCATGGCTCCGTTTCAGATGCCAGCATGGGCGACAGGCGTTCTGTTGATGCTACGAAGAGGGTTAGGCGAAAGCGCAGCAAGAAGAACGTTGATGGACAAGCGAATGTACACACCCCTGGTTCCACCACGCCTCTTCTTAACGATTCTCACCAAGCTGTCGAAATCCTCCATGTTGACCACATATCGATGCCGCTCCCTTTAATGTTCGTATTTCAAGTTTTTACCTCCTTGGCATGCTAAGATCACACGTTTTTCTAGCATTGCCCACGAACTTTCGAGTGCCATATTTAGATTCAAACGAGAAGGTTTGCTGGAGACGGTTGGCCCTGCAGGTAAGACTAGTCCTCGACTCTATGTGGGCTGGTTGAGAATATCTCTAAGGGACGAACGCGATGAGCGGATTGCGAGTGACTGTCCTCCATAGATTGATCGTATACTGAAGATATCTTGACAGGGTCCAATCTATGGTGGATCAGATGACGTGTATGGAACGGATTGCTAATTCACCCATTCCCTCTTTTTGTTGGTTTCATTCATCTCGTCCAGCTGTGGCATCATCTCACCATACACTCGTAGATGGAATTCACCTGAAACAATGTGTGATGTTATACCTTTTTGCTTTGCCTCTCACTCTCTTGAATGATTTGGGCTGGTGGACAATTCCCATTGCTACTGTGGTCGCCTTCACCTTAATGGGTATCGAAGGCATCGCGGACGAAATTGAGATGCCCTTCGGTATGGATATTCCGGACAAGTATGTCTTGCATTTGGTTGACACGACTGACAGGTCATGACCCACATGATTTACCCCTTGGTGAGTACTTAGTAGCATGTCTCAAGATGCGTACAAGTTGTCTTACTCGACGCTCGCAGATACCTACTGCGACGATCTGAAAGAAGAAGTCGAGTGAGTGTACAACCAGAATGAATGTCATTCATTTCATTTTTCGCTTCCCACAGATATATAATCGAGAGACTGGCAGAAGGTGGCCACGGTAGTCACGAATATGATGATGGAGAGGGGGATGATTGACTTTTAAATACTGTTTACTTTCCCACCAGGTAAATTTCGTTACTTTGAATTTGCATTGAATTGCATCCGTGGAGATCGATCGCACGGTGGCGGGAGCACGGATGTACATACATTAGCTAACATGTATATATGTACATATGTAGGAGTGAGGTATGGGCGAAAGCCCAGTGGGCTTTCCGGCCCGAAGCACTGAGGGGGCGAGCAAGCTGCGTACCCACCAGGAAGGAGCCTGTGACGCATGCAGCGAAGCTCAACCCCCCCAGAAGGAGGAGGCTCCACTGGCCTTTGGGAACCTGCATACACTGGATATGTTAGTGTACAATGGTTTGATACCAGTGGATAAGATGCGCGTGTATGGTTTGGTACCAGTGGACACGGCGGTGCGTACGTGTATGGTTCGGTACCAGTGGACACGGTTTTATATGCATGTATGGTAGGTACCAGTGGACATGTAGCGCGTGTATGGTTTGGTACCAGTGGACACGGCGGTGCGTACGTGTATGGTTCGGTACCATTGGACACGGTTTTTTATACATGTATGGTAGGTACCATTGGACATGTAGCGCGCGCTTTCAGGGTGCGCGATATACGACGTGATGTCGTGCGTGTCGACGCCCGGGCAAACGGCCCGTGCAGCTAGGTTAGCAAATCGAGACGTAGCGATAGATGAGCTGAAAAACCTAGCACACACCTCGGTGGGTGCCAATGCGGAAATACGTCGACACGAGGGAGTGCGCCAGTGTGTTGGTGGACTGGCGAGAACTTGCGTCCATGAGGTCGATGAGAGCGGTGGACGCGAGGTGAAAAATGCCGTCGCGCGATGCGACGACATGAGGCCAGCGAGCCGGTTGGCCAGGGAGTTGGGCTCTGAGGATGGCCAGAGGCACCATGCGGAGCCCTGTGCCTGCAACCTGCGAAAAGCGAGGAGCGGGGAAGGCGCTCGAGGCGAGGGAGCCAGCTCGCTAGCAACGAGATGGCGGACGAGAAGTCGCGCTGCCTGCACCGCCACTTGACTCACTCCTACACGGACTTCACTCTAGGAAGTCACGTGCCGCGACAGCCTAGAGAACCATCCGGTAGTGCGAGATATTTTTAGTGTGGAGTGGACTAGGAAATTATGACGGATCGCAAGCCATAGAGCTTGAGTACTTGAGTGGGAACGTTTACGAACGAAACTCGAGTCCGTCAAATCCGGGGAATAGCCGGAAGGTGAAAGTGAAAGTGAACGTCATGACAAGTCATGAGATCTTGAGGACCTCAGGGCTAGCGCAAGCGTGAGGGTAAGGGTGCGGCAGAGGAACAAGAACCCAAAGATGTATCGAGAATAAGTAGAAAGTAGCCAGTTCAATTGTTTGGACACGACGTGGTAGCGTACTGGTTACAGAAATTCTAACTGAACTCGGGGGTGCAGAACTCTCCTGGACCGTAAGGCTGCGAACAACGAATGAGCCGCAACTTCATGTCTGCTTCGCGTTGACAGACCTTTGTTGTTAATGCAGTTAAACCAGCAGAGTTTTCACTGGTATGCCGCCCACTCTGTGGCCCGGGCTTGGGTTTTTCGCCTTTCGCAAAGGCATCGAGCACCTTCTTTGTAGTGGCCGGAGTAAGATCCTCCTATTTCATCCTTAGTACATGGTCAAATATCCAGGTTCTGACGTACATAAAAGTCGTCGTTGATCACCATCATCGGGGCATTACTACAAGCACCCTGACATTCAACTTCAATGACAGTAAACTTGCCATCCTTCGTTGTTGCCCCAGGTTTGATTCCACCAAGATGGGAACAGACAGCGTTGAGGATTTCGGTTGAGCCGCGTAACATGCACGGCGTGGTGGTGCATACTTGGACAAAGTTCTTCCCAATCGGCTCTCTAGATACGCGATCAACATGACGACTGCAAGAGCCCGACCATCGTGAATCGACGCACCGGTTGAACATGGTATAGAAGGTAGCAACCTCGTAGACGCGCATTGGTGGCATTTCAAGGAGTTTCGCAACGTAGTTCATGACGCTTATACTTGTCCATCCTTTGTTTTGTCGCTGCCCAAGGTCGAGGAGAGGAATAACAGCAGCCTTCTTATACTGTGGGGGATACCGGGATATGATTTCTTCCGCCTTCTTCAGATTATCTGTGGTGAACTCGAATGGTATCTAGACAATGACGTTTCCATCTGTGCTTTGGGGCGAAACACAAACGGCGCACCTTAGGGTTGTTATACTTGGTGTCCCGATGCTAGTACATTGAAGTGTTTAGCAAATGGACGGTCACACGTGTTGCGGAAGGTACCAACCACAAAAAGCGCATCTGAGCGCCTTGAAAGTGATGTGGAGATGCACCTCCGAGTGATTGCAGGCGGCAAAGCAATCGTCCATGCCAAAAGTTTGGCGGGCAACATGAGAGTAGACTTTTGATGGAGGGGTTGGCAACATATTCACACGGTTACTATTTCCTGCTGAGTATGATGTACTTGAAGTAAAAGTACCCCCCTCAACTCACATCCACCATCGAGCGGCGCCATTTCGAGGTAATTTGGTCGACCTTGAGAAGTACGCCGGCAGTAGCCCCTCGTAACTCAACCTCATGCATTCCACCCACCCCCGTGACCTGAACACCTCTCTCAAGCATATTGAACACCTGGCCGGCCCACTCTCCTGTGCCAATCAGGAGGGTAGTGTGCTCGAGACTTAGCGAATGACCACTGTCTAGCTCTAGACAGCCATCCAGAATGATCAGCGCCAGGTTGAGAGCTGATGTCAGGACTGATGCCTCTTTCCTTTTGCTGTCTTTTGGACAACCATCCTCGTCATCCGAATCCTCACTCACGGGTCTAGTAATCTGCCTAGATCCCATAGTGACCGCAAGCTCCAGAGTACTCGGTGCAATGAGGGCAAGCCATTGCGGGGCGTTCTGAGATGCATGCACAAGAATCGCCATAGTGTTTAGAAACGTTGACAGCATAAGAGGATTTAAGATGAGGCCTGTCCCTGCACCGCGATATTGATATAAGACGTCACGCTGAGCAGTTCGCTCTTCCCGTGTTTGTTCGTCCCGAAGGAATACCCAGAACTGGTTGATGATGGGCATGATGAACCATTCGGCAGCGATATTCGTGAAAGACATTGTGCTTGGCGTGCGCTGCGATGAAGGGATCGAGGTTTTGTGACTAGCCGAAGCAACCTCGGTAATCCTCGGAGGTCGTCGAATTCGCAGCTGTCTTTCTCGAACGAATCCAGGTACTTTGTCGGCCGTCGCTTCCTGACTTCTTCCGATAGCTGCTTTGGTGATGTCTTCAAGAAGTGGCTGCAGAAGATCGTCGGAGCTTGTACTCAAATATCTCTGATGTAAAACAGGTGGCAGCATTTTACTTGGAAATGCGATCCGCTGAGCTGCAAGAGGCTGCAAAGCATGAGAAGTGATAGGCAGCGACGCCAACTCTCTCGCGCCAAGTGCCAGAGCATTCAGCATTACTGAACGTTGGGTAGATGAATATTGGTTTTTGAAGAACTCTTCAATCATGCATCTACAATTTGTCAGAGCGAGCACACAGCAAATAAGAAACATACCGAGCAGATATTTTGGGGCAGCATGCAACCAATGCTATGGCTATGCGCTGTATCTTGTTGTCAAAATCGTCAAGATCAAATTTGTTGCCAAGGGAAACAAAGCCGTAGACGAGATTGGCAGCGTTTTCTGCTACACGAGAGATCAACGGTTGACTGGTGTTACGACGAGTCAAGCTAGCCTTACCCAGCTCTGCCCCAAAATCATGTTTCCTGCGGATCAGTTCCTCACCGATATTTATGGCCATTTCAATCCTGTCTGCCTCCTGGTTTTCCTCAGAGGACCCAACCCCGCTGCTTCGGACGAGCTCGCCCAGTTGAGCCAGGTACACGGGGCGAGGTATCTTTTTTCGACCAATGTGAAGTGTGGGGTCTTTCTCGATTTCCTGTATTTCTGACAATGTGGGCGACGGAGAGCGTGAAGATGAGGGAGAAGCATAACCAGTCAGTGAATCGTCTGAATCGTAGTCAGCAATGTCCTGGACGAGCACCCCAGGCTTTGCAGAGGGCCTTTGACGAGCGTTCGTCACGAGCGTAACTTCGGTTGTTGGATTACGTCCCAGTTCTTTGTTATCTTCCAGAACACTTTCATCATCCTCATGCAGAGGCTCGAAATCGATATCTCTTTGGGAACAGAGTTGCCTGAGACGTCTGGCCCAAACTGTCCCTTCATCATCTCCTTCCCAATCGAGGAAATCCAGGTTTTTCCCGACCCTGCTGGCCACCACCTCTGCCACCAACATACCACATCGGCGTACACTAGCGTCCGGATGACTGATGTAGGTCCCAACTGCGGAGACCAAGGTGGGAAAGTGTGCAAGTGAAGTCACTTCATTCGAGTGCTGTGCAAAATACGTTACAGCGAGGAGGAGCAATGTCGAGATATCTAGAAATAAATTTTTGATTTAGTGAGGCCATATGTTCACGAATAAACTGACATTGATGTCGAGAAAGCAGTGAATGCCTTATGTGGTCTGAAACACTCCACGCGTCAACAAGGCGAGAAAGAAAAGCTTCTTGTGCTAATTCGTGGAAGGGGTCAAAATCCATTGCGAAAGGTCTCGAAAGAGGCAGCAAATACCTTGGGCAGAATGCGGGCCGCCCGCTAACCAGCACACAAACACTCGAGCGTGATTTTCACCCCAGCTTCTAGCAAGGATCACAGAGATCAAGCTATTCCAGAGATCCTCGTGAGGACTGATATTGCCAACCACATCGCAAAGAAGGGTTGCTTCCTGTCGTATGATGCCCCTGTCATGAGGAGATGTTCCCAACGACGATTCGAGGGAAGTGAGTGCTGAAAAGAAGGACGCGAGGACGGCTTGCAATGTCAAGACAAACGGTAGTGATGTTATTATGCGGTGCCAAAGTTTCCGGTACGACTCGTTCCTCTTGTCTTGGAGCCTACCTCGGAGAGCCGGCAATACAGAATGAAGGAATGAGGATTGTGAACGGGTGGGATGAACTGAACTTGGAAACGCTCCAACGTGCATAAGTTTCGAGAAGAGCCGTGTGAGAAGGGCTATGTCCGAGTCCTCTGCGATCCCAGGCATGTAAGAATGCGAGAGTCAGAAGTTCGTAACAAGATACTGGCCTGGAGCACTGTGCTTGGATAAAGTATGGATCAGAAGCTCGGTTCGTACGCTCAGATTGTTAAAATAATCGGGCATGCCGAGGTCGTCCGGAATGCCTTTCCCTTCCAAAGCGTTGGCTATCTTGGTGGGTAGAGCGAAGACGTTTCGAAGGCAATCGTCCCAGCTAACAGATCTTCTCACTGAATCACGGACTGTACACACCGCACGGAAGAGTCTATCGATGGGATATTCCTTCACAAGCCTCAATAACAAGTCCACGCTTCGCTGGTGTAATGGAAGGTGGAGTATTGTTGAGTATGCGCATAGAGCCACATCGCCAGCGGCAGCAGCAGCATTCGAGAAAGCATCTGGACAAAAGTATTGCAGTGTCAGCGCAGAGAAGCCCTCCCCCTCTAAAATCGTTTCCCATGTCGGTAGGATTGACTCGAGCAAGGCGCGCTGGATCGGTGGAAATACCCTAGCGACGTCGACGGTCACATCTTTGCCCGGCAACGAATTGAGTCTTGTAAATTGTGGAGCTAACAAGTGTGCTCCGGAGAGCGGGAGGCACAAAAGTGGCAACAGTGTCTGCAAATCGGTGATTTGTGTCTGCAGCTGAGAGAGAACGTCTTGCAGGACTTCTTGTCGTGGAGACATGGTCACGGTGTGCACAAAAGAATACAGTAGCATTTACAAAGCATCACTCAAATATAATTACACAAATCTAGGCAAGAACAGAGCACAAGCCTCAAAGCTCCAGAGGGCTAATGTGATATCTTTCCGATCACCTTGAAGGCTCCATTGGTCATCACACGAGCAATCTCCCCGGTCTGGACCCAGTCCTCATCCTCAGGTTGCGTGCCCTTTGAATCCACATGCCCAACTGGCGGTCCACGGACTAGGATTTCTCCTTTTGGGTCATTGCCCCTGTCAATCGCGGCGTCATCCACGCTGACGAGTTTCACCTCGACGTTCACGCTCGGAGCCCCGACATGAGTAGGTTCACCGTCTGCTGAAGGAAGAGACTGGAGATCAAAGGCATGTGTAGCAAACATGGGACCAGTGGTCAATGCATGGGTGTGAGCGTTGATAAGTGGCACCGAGAGTGAGATTCGTGCAGGCGTTAATGCCTCGTGAGGCACTGAACCTGGAAATCCAGTCTGTAAGTATCGTGGTACCATCATCAGGATAACCAGGAAATAATCACCCCCGCTCACAACGACAGCCTTCAATGTGCCTGCCATACGTCCCATAACATGTTCGCGAGCGCCATCGAATAGCAAACGGTCCCATAGACTATCCTTGGTTAAAAAGCCTTCAACTAGTCCAGCCAGTTTGTGCCTCCACACGATGGGGTAGGCAAACGATAACTTTCTTGCGCGAGAGAGTACGGCATCCGATAGTTCTTGCAAGTGTTCAGGATGGACAAATAATATCGTGGGTGACGGAATGGGGAGCTTTGCTGGAGAGAGCATGTCTTCGACATTGCGCGGCAAATCGGTAGATTCGGTGTCCGAATTGAAATATATGCGGGCCGAGTCACACGTTGCGAAACATGTACACTCATACAATGCGGTGTAGGCTATTGCTCGTCCGAAAGGAGTGCTCAGAGAATGCGCGGAGACGAGCGTGTCGAGAGTGGACAGCGCTATGGAAGGAGGAAACAAGGCTCTGATGGCTGTGACACCAGACGTGAAGTTCGAGTGGGTGAAGCGCACCCCCTGTAGATCACCAGAAGGCGACTCGAAGAAAGCAAGGGTAAACGGATCATTGGGACCTGAAGTAGAGATTCATGGATTGCCAAACTATCTCAGAGTGACAACTTACGAACTGAAGGTGTAACTGCATTGACCATCTGGGAACCGTCCGCCTCAACTTGGGTCCAGCTCAGAATTTGGGCCAAGCGTGCTGCCTTTGGCTGAGCACTCGTGTCTACTTGCCCAACCACGATGACCTTGTGGTCGCCTTCTTTTGCATCCTCGAGAAGTTCGAGAAGATGGGGTAAGAAGTCCGCGCCGACGACGATGGCAGACAGGGGGTGGGCCTCTAAAACACGCGAAAGGAGTTTGCGCGAGCTCAAGGTGATAGAGACTATGGAGTGCGTCGCGAGTGCGAGATCGGTGATGACAAACTCTGCACGATTCTTGTTAATTTGACGACGATGGGAATATGAAAAAGGAACAGACCGAGGCTATCATTCAGGAGCAATAGGACACTAGAATCTCTAGGGAGAAGACGAGAAACACCAGCACCAAAGGCAGCAATGCGTTCGTTCAGTTTGGCGTTAGTAATCTACGTGGTATAAGGTGGGCACATGCTCCAGAGATGCACATTGGATTACTCACTTTGGTAGACCAAAGTGTCCTCGGTGGTTCAAACTGGGTCTTGACAAAGTCGTTGACAAGGTCCACATCCTTGTCAGGTCTAACGGGGAACTGCAAGAATGTTTGAGAAGGCTGTCCCCGGAAGTCAGTGAAATAAGGCGACGTACCCTACCCATGAGCCCGGTGCCATAGTTCCTATAGACAGCGCTCTCAGTAGGATGCCTTACACGTCCAACGTCGCTCTGTCGCCCGAGCAGAATGGGGTGCACAAGAGGTTGCGGCTTGTATAAATTTTGAAGAAGAAATACGGATACACCAATAAAACCAAGGAGCACCGTCAGGTCGTCGGTGACAAGGTAATTACCAAACGCCATATTTTTGACGTCTTCCAAGGAAAGATGGGACGGACAAAACAGCTGCGGGCATTGCCGGTGGATATCTGGTGGTTGATATTTTCGTCATCACTCAGATGGCACAACTCATTCCCAGCGTACATCATCCCTGGAGCAGAGCCGGTTGACAAGGCTGCCCAACCTGATCGATCGAGCTGTTCCGTTGTTTACTTCCTATGCAGCAACCAGATTCCCACTACCCACTATTGAATTACTACTACGCCGTCGAACATGTAAGTCACGTGCCAATGGCTACACCCCTAACATTCTACGCGATTATCTTGCAGACGACAGTCATGGTTGCCCCTACTGCAAATAAAGGGTCTACAAAGGCCACAGATATGTCCCATCATCCAACACATCCGTCTTGGAGCGATATGATCACGGTAACAAGTGTCGTCCCCATTAGAGCATTTGATGACACTATTTCTGACAGGAATGCATAATGACGACTGCGGAGGGGCCTAGGCAGGGTGTCTCCCGACCCGCGATTAAGAAGGTAGGTTGGTCTACTTCGGCGAAACGCACTATTGGCTGACAAATTACAGTTTGTAGATTCCAAGTACCATCTCTCTATGAACGCTGCCGCCACGAGTCAACTCAATCGTGCTATCACGCACGGCATTACCAGTGGAAAATTTGCACTTCCCAAGGGTTTGTTTTTCGTGTACCCGTCCACAGGACTCGCGTCATGACCTTGTATGTAGGTCCGTCGGGCAAGGTCAAGTTGACCCCTAAAAGAGCGGGGGAGATCGCCAAAGAGGTGAATGTGTATCCCACCCGAGTCTCTCTTTTAGTGAACCGATTCTCTAGAACAAGAAACCGAAGCAGTCCATAGTAACGAAGGCTAGCAGGCGGCCTGTTTCGTCCAAGACCAAAGAACTTCCTTCTGGAGAAGAGCGGCCTTTGAAAGTTGTGCCCAAGACCATAAAATATACTTCGATGGCAAAGCAAGCTCGCATAACTCCTATTCCGGGAAGGAGAGTGCCACCAAGGAAAGCAATCACACAACGGGGTGGCGCTAAAAAGGTGGGCTAACCGAGACCTCGATGGACGTACAAGCATGACTGTTATTTCAGGTGTTGACTCGGTCAAGTTCGGCTGCCACAAGCAAGAGGATTATGACGAGGGGGATGGCGGAAAAACGTAGGAACAAGTGAATCGACGAGCGACTGCCGAAGATGGCATCATTGGAGTATCCTTTGTTGGTTCCCACATGCTTTCGTCGAGGCCAAGTCTCGTTCTTTTAACCCGTTGGTTCGATGATCAAAAATCGATCAAATGACGCCTGTGTGTTCTCATGGTTTACGATTTTCCTGCGAACAAGCAGATCTATAAATAAAGTGTTTCGGGAAAGCGCTGAGAATAAGTACGTTCGACACGGAGAGTAAGTAGTAACGGTGACTAGTCTCATGACTCGGCGGGTCGGAATGATTTACCCGTGCGCGGTGGTTATGAGGAGACTGCGGCTATAGCTGTACTACGGGCGGGTCATGAGATAAGTAACTGATAAGGGGGGTCTTAACAATAAGGGAGAGAGTGATCGGGGATGTGGGTGTGATTACGTTATACAAATTACGTGACACACATACGCAGTAAAACTGTTTTTGAATTTTTGATGGATTCATGTAATTTTAAGTGTCGGGCTCGTTGCGTTGCCCTCCTCCTCCTCCTCCCTTTGTCTTTCACCATCACCATCACCATCAACCATTCTCCCCCCCTCCCATTCAGACGCTAATGTCCCTCTGACACACATCCAATGCAACAACACCATCCATCGCTCAACCACCCCACCAACACCCCTTCTCAGCACAACTATGGCACTCGTATTCGCAAGAATTCCGTCCTCAAGCCAAGCGCACGCCTAAGACAGTGTCCCCCCTCCCCTCTTCCTCCCCCGCGCAGGATAAAGCCTGTCCCTGTCTCCCCCCTTCACCATCCCGTTCCCCCAACTCAAGCTCCTTCCTTCCCGGTCTTTCCCCTCCCCGGTGTCATGCTTCATCCAGAAGATGCTTCCAATAAAGTCTTCCATGCAATCGGTCGCTCCTTCCTCTCAGTCGTAAGTCATTCTCTCCGCCTCCTTTCTCTATCAACTGCTCACACGTGCTCTCTGCCACACTGATGACCCGTAGGAAAATCGCGCCATGACAATCAAAGATCTCGCGGAAATGACCCTCAATTATGGTCTGTTGTGCCAAAAGTACGTGCACCCCGTCGTCCCTTGCCCGTTTAGTTTTCGTGGCCTTGATTTTTGCCTCATGGCCTGCTTTACACCCATCGCCTTGCATGTATCTCATGTTGCTCATCGGTATTTCTTCTTCCGATCATAGTGTCTCCGCTGCATCTCAGGCTATCACCACCTACATTCGGAACCATATGGCACGATGCGAGGCGCAGCAAGACCATCCTCTCCTTCTTCGGCATGTTTTATCTGGAACTCCCGCGGATGATGATCTCGTCCCTGCCCTCTACAGCAAGAGGGGTGGCGCACCCAATCCGCCAAAATCTAGTCACAAAGACATGGACGACAACGACGCTGCCCGGGTCGCTCCGGGTGCTGAAAGGGAACGACTCACCAACTTCCGACGTGGTACGATGGTGTGGTACCTTTCCAAGGCAGCAGGTGTCTCGTGTCCGTTTGCACGTACCGGAATCCGTCTCTGCGAGTATGGCAAGGAAGGAAGAAAGGTCGCGGAAAATCATTGCGATGAGGTACAATTGGATCTGATGAAACATCTCAGTCGTGACGAGGCGCAGTGTGGAGAGAAGAGAAAGAGAGTAAGGAGGGGCTGTCGACGAGATTCCGCTGGGTCACGTGAAAGCTCGGGTGCTGGACGGGATAGTCAGAGTCCTGCGATTGACAGCGGATATGGTGAGCTGAGCGCCGATTCCAGTGACGATGAGCGGCCTCCCAAGGTGAAGCTCACCCTCCGACTCCGGCCGTCTCTAACGTGCGCGCCGACAACCGGGGCTGCATCTCATCCGAGAGAGGTCATTGATCTGTCAAGTGACGCGACTGGCTCTTCCTCTGAAGACGATGGCGGCGCCGCTAATGATAGTGATGACGCCGACATGCGCCCGGACCTGCCCGAAGTGCCGTGGAGCCTCCCGCCATATCCACGCCGGTCCATCTCCGTGCCGTGCTACACCCCGACTTGCGATGAGCGCGTTCAGCCGTCACCGCCCTCAACCCAGCAGCATGCGGTAATAGACGAGAAGCGGCGATCACCATCCGTTCCTTGGAGCGCATCCCCTCCTCCAGACTCAGACCACGACGATTTCGATCTCGACTTCGATTCCGACGTCGACTGGGACTCCTCCTTCTCTGCTCCCTCTCCAGCACCGGCTTTTCGAGTCAAGGTAGAGGCTACCGATGACCTTCAGCCATTCAAGCACGAACCCGCCGATATTCGTGACATGCTAGATGCTTGGGAGGACCTCGATTGTGCCCCGACATCCACCGTCTCATCGGCGACCGTCAAGCTACCAACCACGGACGACCTCAAATTTGAAGCTCTGGAGTTTTGGGAATGGGAATTCGAGAGTGCTTGGACTGGTATTCTAGAGGATCAACACGATTTGCCCATCGTGAAGATGGAACCAGACGAACATGAAAATCTCTCTTTTCAAGCATTCGCGCCTACATTTCCAGTCTCGCCATCCTCTCCGTTTACGTATACATCACCTCACTCGTCCTCTCCCATTTTCGAATCGGACGGGGGTTCATTCACTTTCCACTCTCCTCTTTCACCTTGCACACTGCCCATCTCTCCGCTGTCGTTTCCGACTGGGGGAAATTGCGCACTGGCTTGGAAAGATGCGGAGTTACTTGGCCCGGATAGTGTGCACCCACATGAATTTGAAGATGGATGGGCCAGCGGGGTAAGAATACATGCAGACTGTAACCTGCTCCCACAAACCCCTTCAGACGCTGTCGCATCGCCACTTTCGGATGAACCCGAAGAAGTCTCGATAGATCTCGCGTGCGAGATGGCAGGAGCTTGCCACGTTGATTCTAGGGTTTGCCCGTCACAACTTCCATCTGTGGTTGCGCCAGAGGTCGTGGTTGTCCATACGTGTCGTCCGTGCACACCTGACATTTGCGCAACGCAAGTAGAGGGTATGTAGCGTGTTGGAATTTTATGGTGGAAATGTTGATCAAGTTGGTTTGTAGGGATTTCTGTTTACCAGACGATGCTCGGTTCGACCATTCTTTTACGGCGGATCGACACGGATTTTGTGAACCTCAGTACGATTCTAGCTCACCTATCCCTATCTCCTCCATCACCACTCCCTAGCGCATGTGTTAACGTGTCTCATCCTTGCTCGTCCATCAACGGGATCTGGGCCCCTCTCTGTGTCGCTCGCTTATATACCCATGGTCTGCCAAAGGGAATAGAGAGTACTTTTCTCTCTGACGACCTTGTCATGCGTTTTCCGACTGCTCTTCAGGAATTCTACCAGAAAAGCACATCAGGGAGGCAACTAAACCAGTTCGGGCCTCATTTTAACGCCTCGGTGGGGGACATGTTGCATGTACTGCAACTCGACCAGGGAAAGTTCGCGAAGGAAGAAGAATGGGGGGCCTCGATCGAAGCTGTACATGTCGAAGAACCATTTTTAGGCATTCCACCTTCTGTTAATCTTGCGCTAGCCGCGCTGCACTCGTCGACGTCGACCGAGGTGGCTACTGTTTCGCCAGAAATACCACTCACCCCCACCGAACAAGAGATGTTTCGTACCCTTTGTGTTCATCCTGACTGGGAAGCAGATGAAAGTGGGGAGGTCAACAGTGGGCAGAAAGTTGAATGTGCGTCCAAAGAAAATATTATGAGAGAAAGACCATTGCGGCGGTCGAGGCGGGTTGCCGAAGCAGCTGCTGCACGATCTCGTGTTGCTCCACCAAGAACAAAGGGTCCTCGACACTCGTGATTGGAATGTTTTCGTTCTATTGTTCAGTTGCTTGCTAGAAATTGTATCAGTATTTTTTTTTTTTTCCTGACATGACATCAGTATACCTTTAGTATTTTATGATCCCCACTCTCAGAGCACCAATTTTTTTTAAAATACATTCTACAGCCTTCAAAGGGCTCGTTTTAATGGCCTTGTACTATGTTCCTGGCAATCATGGCGGTAGGACGGATGAAGGCGGAGTGTGAAAATATCGCTGGTGTTCTCTGTGGTTTG
>JBBPJL010000103.1:0-30876 GCA_038088675.1 Xanthoconium separans | reverse complement strand
CGCTCGTATAGCCCCGACAGTATCCGACGCTAGAGTAAACGATAGAACACGAGGTACAATACGTACAGTGAGTCCGAGTGAGTCCGGTACGAGTCCGGTATGAGTCCGGGTGTCCGGGTGTCAATCCGATCCGGTGTCCTACCGGATTGGATGGGAATGAGAGGCGGATAAGGATAGGATAAGGTCGGATTAAGTGATTGTAGATAGTAGAGCTTTGAACAGCTCGGATGAGTCGGTTTTGACAGGTGGTGGTACAGAGTCAAGAGGCATCTCAATGCCATGGCTTGGCAAGCAAGATTGTGAGCACCAAGGGCTTCCTTGCAGGTTTCATTAAGTTGATGGAGGTAGGTTTCTACATCAGGGACATTGGTTTTGGGAATCATCAAAGGAAGGGGACAGGGTTCATATCCCATTATGAGGAAGCATAGGGATTTGCTGGTGACAGAGTGAGGTTGGTGATTGTGGGCAAATTCTGCATGGGAGATGAAATTGGACCATGAGGGCATGCCTACACTAGGTACTACTGACTGTGGGTGCTCACATTATATTAGGGGGGGGGGGGCACATTTAAAGGTCATTTGCCTGAGGTAGATGAAGAGTAGAGTGAGTCTATGTAGATGAGGGTCCTTTTCTGGGAAGAGCTTCATTCGTGGCTTACTCTGAGGCAGAGGGTGTGGAGGGTGAAAGGAGGGCTGTCAGTAGTACTTGTGGGGGCTGGGTGCTGGGAGGTGGGGAGGGCTGAGGATTCATTATTTAATTCAGATGGTGGGCCACAGAGTCCACCTGGGAAGGATAGTGTGATATCATGCTGAGCTAGATCCTTCTCATGGATGCATGAGGACCAGACTGGGTTGCCATTTGAGTCAATTCCCCATACTGGGGTGCAGAGGATAGCCACTTTAACTCTATTCCCCATGGCATTCCTCACCACATGTTCAAGTAGGTGAGTGGTCCACCATGATATACATGTGGAGTGGTGCGTCAGTCTGATCCTTTCAATGAGAACTGTGGGCCATGATTTTTTAATCTGATAGTCAGTCGAATGACAGGATGAAGTACTTCAATGTATCTTATATGATGTAGGGTGACTTCAAAGATGTCCTCATTTCACTCAGTGACAGGATTATGACATACTGGAACTTCATTCTAATGAGGCCACACTTCTAGTGAAGCCTCTTGGATTTCCTATGTCATCGTGGATCACATCATCACACAATATGTACACTGGTGAGACTAGGCTTGTTTAGGCTTTCCCCATCCAAGACTGACCAGGGCCAAGTGATTCAGTATGTTTCACCAGCTCCATGCACTTGATGTGTGCTGTCTAGAGCAAAATAATCATGATTACATCCTCCTGGTGTCATGAATACATGCAGGGATTGAAACAACCAAACAACCATCTAGAGTTGTATCAGGTCACTAATTACTAGGCTTATGACTTAGAGACATCGACAATAACAAGGGACAATCCTTGCATGTTGAGGAAATAAAGAATTAGAGAAAACACACAAGCGGTGAGCTTAATGTCCATAGTTGTGAGGGAAAACACAAGAGGACAAGACTGAGGTCCTCCTGTCCTACTTCAGGGCTTTATATATGTACTACTGGTACATGCGCACAGACCAACCACTATGTATGGTAATGTGCAATAATTGCTATAGGAGGATTTACAGCCTTGCTATGAATGACTATTGCCATAGGCTGGGAGTCATTGTGAGTCATGTAGACACACAGCCCTTGATGTGAGTGGCTTCTGCTACTGGCTGTGGGTCATTGTGAGTCACCAGGAATTGTAATGAGTCATAACAAAGATAAGAGTGAATAATGCCATTGGCCCTTTGGCTTAGTGAGTCACTTGATGTGAAATGGAGTCAAGATGAGTCATCATGAAACAAAAGATAAGAAGAGATGAAATACTTGCACCATCCTCATGGTGAACATGCATAGCCCATGAGGTGTGGACATGAAGAGCAGAATGCGAAAGTCTCATGGGAAAGGGAGCATGGTAGGAAATGTGATGGGAAGGTATATCCCATGTAGTGGACATGGAGGGATGAAGGAGTGTGACCAGTGGGAATAGGGGTGAAGAGATGGCGAAAAAGAGTGATCACAACAGGGATATACATAGATCAATTGATACATGACTGCCACCCCTTCCTCTTTGCTATGTTCTTGGCAGAGTCATATCATTTATTTTGTCATGGAATTACATTATCAAGCTATCTAGTACATGTAAATGTTGTCAAGGTAGGTAACCTGGGTATGCAACATGGGCACAAAGGTATCTATCACAGAATGGTGAGTAGTGTCATTGATCACCTTCAACCACATGCTCATTGTTGTTGTTCACAAAATATGAGGGGTTACCTCCCTCATCAAAAATTAGCCCAATGTTCATTCAACAGAATACTGTCAGGCTTGATAGGAGGCCCCACGGTCTTGATTCTATAGCAACCAATTTCTGGTACACCATGTCAATGAACAAGATGAGTTCTTGATATCCCTTTGTGTGCTCTCAACAGTCCCCACCTTGTGGATTCACCAACATGCCAGTGGTGAGGGGTTTGGTGTGATGATTGCGCTAAAGCTCCCTGGATGCGAACATCAGAGGCCACAGAATAAGCAATAAAGCTACTAATGTATCTGATTTCTGACATTGAATGGAATTCCCAGACTCTATCACCATACCATTGCATGTCCTGCTTGGTCTTCATGGTGTGCATGACGTTCATCACCTGCCCACCGATGATGAAGCATCGCCACTCCCTGAACTCTGCCAGAGTGTCAACATACTCCTGGGATGCCCAAATCTGATCTGGCAACAATGTCCTGGTGTCCAGTATCTTCCATTTACAAAGGGCATTCTGTTGAATGTGTTCACATGTTGCTTCTTTATCATCACCTTTCACATCCTTTGCTGGCAGGATGATGAACTCTCCACAGTCACTGTGACTCCACTTGAGGATGGTGGACCATGGAAATCATGCATCCTGGCTTAAGAGTGGTTGTCATTGGGTGCATCCAGCCATGCTGCACTGTGATGTAGTCAAGGCTTGTGACTGTATCCCATTTGTGACCAGCTGCTTGGAGTGAAGGGATGGGCAGCCAGAACCTGACCACCTGCATGAGTATCTTCAGCACACTGCAGTAGCACTCCAGATCATCTCCACAGAGATTGTAGGTACAGTTTGGACCACTGACAGGTTTGATCGTCAGAAAGAAATATTGTCGACAAAATTGATCTTTCCCTGTATCAATCATATAATCCAAACCTCTGATGATGTGGTCATGAGACCATATGAATTTCCACTGCAGCTTGTAGTCGTTGTTGTGAACATTGATGAGAACCTCCTTGAAGTCCTCCCACTTCATGTAGGAGATGTCGAAGGTCTTGTGTCCCTCATCTGTTCAATGCTCAGAGAGGCAAGGCAAGTCATTGCCCACAGCTACAATAGCCAAAGTATCCTTACATACATAGATTCACGACTTGCCCACTTGGTCATCCCGTAGGGAAGACCAATGGCATCCAGATCATCTTTGCTAGGCTTTGCCTTGATGTAGAACCCATTGAGATGCTGTATGGATACAAGCTGTTCCTCTGTCACATAGGAAGAAAGGTGACAAGGCCACTAAGCTCAGCCCTGACGTTCCCTTGCTTGGCCCCTGATTCATCCCACCTTCGTATCTGCACCTCCATAAGTGAACGGGAGTATTCAATGTCAGCCCAGAGACACAGTATCTATGTATGTATGTAGTTCTATGCCAGAATACTTGCCTGTATTCCTACTGCAACTCCTTGTTGCCTCTTACTCACAATCCTATTCTTGCTTGCTGGTGTACTGGTGATAGAATCCCTCTTGAGTCTTGTCCACTCTCAACATTGCTATCATTTCACACCTTTTGTCTTCCAGGTCTTCAAGGCATTAGCTTGTGCTTGTACCCTCAAGACCCTACCAAAGTCTTACTTCAGTCTTACCACTAGTTAGGACAGTACTTCACAGAGCCAGCTGACTTGCAGTACACAAGGTTGTAAACTGCTCAGTTCATCTCTCCATCAATGAACAGTTGCGACTAACTTCACTAGGGCATGAGCTCACAGTAAGCATAACAAGATGATAAGAAGAATAAGGACAAGAAGTCGACCAACAAGCTTCCCCACCCCATCTCTGATCTTCAGCAGATCACCATTGCATCATGGGAGCAATACATTGTGTAGCACCAGCCTTCTCAGGCCAACAAGGTATCTGCTGTGGAAAGGAAGGGCAAGGAGCCCCAGCTTCAGCAGCAGCAGAGGCTGTCTCAGCCTTCAGGCAATGGCTCATCTTCTCAGACACAGGAATCTGGAGAGAACAAGAGTAAGCACAAGTGCAGAAAATGCTCCCCCCAAGTGGAGGTTCTGGGGAAGATGAGGGGGCATGGAACCATGATATGGTGGGTGGGGGGTTGGCCTTCTGTTAGGAAGGGTTAAGCTAGTTCTTTTGTTATGCTTACCATGACAACTGGATTTAACACAGTTGTGGAGGAAGAGTTAAGAATGATAGTAGGATGCCTGTTTGATAAACTGAAGACTTAAGCAATGCAAAGTCAATGGTGTCACACTCAACCCTTATGAATAGAGGGGTCCTCTTGTGACAACGTGAAGTTCTAGTTCTTCACAGAAGGAAGAGAGAAAGACACAAGCAAGAAGACAATGACTTCAAATTTATGGAACACCAGTCAACATAGTATGAATTGCATAGAACTAGCTTAAGATTTACAACTACAATTCTTGGACTATTTATACGATGAATGGAGCACAGACCATCAGATCTCCTAGGAATAATAAGTGTTCTGCTACCGGAGTGGAAAGAATCAGAAAGGGATTGGAATGAAGGGGCCTCCACTGTCCAGAAGAGTGGAACAGTCATTAAGCAGAGTAAAATGGGTTGCCATACTTGGGTTGTATCTCCAAGTGGCTATACATTGTCACATGTGATAGGAATGGAAGATATTGGATGGGAGAGAGTCCCTGTTACGCTTACCATGACAACTGGAGTTAACACAGTTGTAGAGAGCGAAACAAGGAAGAAGCAGTGTTCTGTTTGATAGTCTTCAACTTTAGCGGAGCAAAGTTGAAGATGTCGTACTCAATCCCAAAAGAGGGATCCTCTTGTAACGATGCGAAGTCCTAGTTCTTCGCTAAGTGAGGGAACGAGGAACACGAGCGAGAAGAAGGGACTTCGAGCTTGTGGAACTCCAGCTAATGCGGTATGAATTGCGTAGAACTAGATTACTGTTACAGGTGCAGGACTTGAGTATTTATATGATGCGAAATGTAGCACGGACCATCAGGTCTCATAGGAAAAGTAAAGGCTCCGTCTAGTCGGAACGAAGAGGACGAAAAGGAATTGGAAGAGGAACGGAGTTCCGCTGTCCGGAAGAGCGGAATGTCAGCGAGCGGAACAAAAGGGAAGTCATACTCGGGGTAAACCGTCGAGTGACAATACAGCATCATAGGGAATAATCGGAAGACATTGGATGGAAACGGTTCCATCATGAGGAGGGAATGAGTCCGCAATGAAGAAGAAAAGAAAAATAAACATGCCACAGTAAAACCGTAACAGTCCCATCGTGAGGAGAAGACAAGTCCCAATAGAGTAAGGAAAGAAACATAAACATGCCATAGGACAATTCCATAACATCATGTACCCCAACAACTCCCTACACACCTCTGCCTATGCAGTTTTCAATGAGAACCTACTGTATTCCCTAGGTATTCAGGTGCCAAGCCTCACAAGCCAGTCAGCCACCCTCCTTCTCATTCCCACCTGCATCAACCAGATGATGACTTGGATGACTCAATTGATGAGTCTGCTAATGTGCCAGTGTGTTGACATTGCCATAGAGCTCCTGAATAGTGTGACATCCTTTGTCTGAACAGTTTGAGGAGCCCCTACCTATTAAAGAATTATTTAATGGCATGTTTATTTTTTTCTTCTTTTTGCTCTACTGGACTTGTCATCTCCTTGATGGGACTCTTCCCCATTTGATGTCTTCCACTCCCACCATATATGTACAACAATGTATAGCCACTTGGAGACATACCCCAAGTATGGTATTCTGCTTTACTCTACTCGCTGACTGTTTTGCTCTTCTGGACAGTGGAGATTACTTTCTGATCCTTTCCGTTCTGGTAGCAGAACACTTATCATTCCTATGAGATCCAATGGTCTGTGCTCCATTTCTTGTTGTATAAATAGCCCAAGCATTGTACTAGTAGCCACTTCTCTGTATTATCATTGATTGATCCTGCATTTGGTAAGTCATCTGGCGTAATCTTGTCTATTTATATTGACGAGTAGACTCCCAGAGCCTAATCAGTTCACTCATGAATGGCTGATGCCCATCCTCACTGGCATCCTGTCCAGTCCTGTTAGTTCTACACAATTCTACCACATTAACTGGTGTTCCATAAGCTTGAAGACTTCATCTTCTCACTTGTGTCTCTTTCTCCTTCTCTCCATGAAGAACTAGGACTTCACATCATCACAAGAGGACCCCTCTATTCATAAGGGTTGAGTGTGACATCATTGACTTTGCTTTGCTTAAGTCATTGACCAATCAAACAGGCATCCAAACTATCATGCTATCTCTTCCTCCACAACTGTGTTAACTCCAGTTGTCATGGTAAGCATAACACTACCTGGCCCTTCCACTTCTATCCATTCACCTCCATCTTCACCAGGATCCCTGCTTATGCCACTTCCTGTCACCCCTCCTCCTGCTTTCCCTCCTAGGAAGCCATCTGCACTTCCACGCCCTCTGAGAGCAATGTGGAATAGCTCATCCAGGAAGGGGGAGTAAATCTTATAAATTTCCTTTGTGCACATGTGGCACCAATGGATGATACTAAACATACAGTAATTATCACAAATGGTCTTACAAAGACATTCAGCAACTATTGCCTGAAGAACACAAACTTTGGCACAAAGCTTGCCAAGTAGAGCTAGATATGGTCAAAAGGCATAAAGTCTTTGAACTTGTCAATTGCCCACAAGGCCAACAGGTCATTAAAAACCAATGGGTTTTCAACATTAAATCAGATGATCGTAAACATGCCTGCTTTGTAGCCAAAGGCTTCTCACAACAGAAAGGCATAGATTTTGACCAGATCTTTAGCCCCATTGAAGGGTTGGTGAGTCCAGTGGGTGTGACCCAGATGGGTCCTACCAGACACTAAGAGAAGGGGTGGGTGAGTATTGGACTCATCCCAAGGGGCTCTGAGTAAGGTCGTAAGTGAAGGACGCTTGGGGAGATGCTACCCAGTGCAGAGAATGAATCCGGATGAAGATGAGGAGGATACAATCAATCCAGTCAAGGATGAGGACCGGATACGAAAAATGATGAGGTTGATGAGGGACAATGACGAGGGACAATGGGGGACACAAAGAAAATGCAAGAAAAAGGGAGATGGATGAGATTCACCAAGATGATACAATATTTATAGTCTGGGCATTCCCAGGACTCCATTATGCAGATTACTATGCCACAATCTACCCAAATCAAAATAAAGAAATGGTATCATGCAACGTGTATACTGACCAGATGGCAACAGGGCCACAATCAAAATACATCAAGAAAAGGTCAAATGGAAGAAGGGAAATAAAAGTTGATGAGTCCGGTGAGTCCGGACATAGACAGATATGGATACAAATATGGATATGCATGGATTGAACATGGACTGATTGGATGTGAGACGCTCTGTTGTACAGGCTCTACCTGTGAATGGAAAGTGGAGGAATGGGATGATATGAACGTGAGGAGCGAGCAGCTCCTACACCATCATACCATTCAAAACAGTGTGATGTATGTTCATCCTAGCTGCTTTGGAGAACTAGCATATCTCAGCACTCAACATACAATCTGCCTACCTATATGGCAAACTCAATGAAGGAATCTACATGGAACTACCTGAGGGTTTCATACCCAAAGGAGCTGAAGGGAAAGTCCTTTGATTAAATAGAGCCTTATATGGACTCACACAGGCCAGTCTAGCCTGGTGGAAAGAATTAGACAACTCCATGAAAGAGTTAGGTTTCATGTGACTATATTCAGATGCTGGCCTCTTCATCTATCAGTGAGGAAAAGACAGTACTTGTCATCATTTATGTTGATGATGCAATGTTTTGCATACCCATTAAATCAGTAGTGGAAAAAGTCAAGGCTGACTTCATGGAGAAATGGGAATATCAAAATCTCAGAATTGCTAGCAAATTCCTAAGAATGAATATCCATCAGGAACAGCACAAAATACTGATAGATTAGTGTGCATACCTAGACAAAGTGCTGGAGTGATTTAACATGACAAACATGCACCCCACCCACACTCTATTACTCCAGGGTCACAAACAGTTGTGACTAATTCCACCAGGGCACAAGCTCACAGTAAGCATAACATACAGACTCAGATTGGGGCACAGACCCCCAAACTTCTCACTCACAGCCAGGATTTTACCTGAAACTTGTGAATACCATGTTTCTCTGGAACTCACACCTCCAGAAGACCACTGCTCTGTCCTCTACTGAGGTAGAATACATGGCTCTGAGCGATTGCTCTTGTCAAGTCATATTGTTATGGAAATCCACGGTTCACCAGCAGTATCCCCGGACCGGACCACTTTATTCTTTTTCTTCACCTTTCCTCGACGGACAGGGACCACGTTTACCTCCAAGGCTCTGGCAGAAGCCTTATCGCGCGTATCAGTACTCTGGGAGTACTACCATCGTCGTCCTCGTCATAGGACATCCTCAGAGTCGCCATACTCTCGCTTATGGCCAATCAGCGTTCCTCTAGACATCTCGGTCACAGATCGTCTAGCAAGACCTACCCTGAAGACGGACACCCGTTCTGCGCCAATCCCGGAACCCTCCGACTTCCCTTCGTTATTCCGTTCCTTGCCGGTTGCAGGAACACGACTTATCACGACCCGGGCACACCAATAGCCCATGTACAGCCATGCGGGACTCCGTCTGCTTATGGCATTAGATGCGTCTCCGATCATCTGTGGATTCTCGCGCTGATCCTCATCGCCCCGAGACAGCGGATCCCCTTTGATCCTATTTCCTCTTTCCGATGGAACCCTGTTCTTGACCTTCCATCATGTGTACAGCCCAATGGACCCGATAGCCATATTGGGCACGTTTCATCCTTTGATCCTGTTCGATCTCGTTGATCCTCTTCCGCTCTTCATGACAACGGGACTCCTTTTTGATCCCTTCGCTCCTTCCCCTTATGGGAAGCCTATTTGATCCTATGTTGGATCACCCTTGACCCTGATGGTCCGTGCACCATCAGACTACATATATATAGAGTTATCTTTGTTCCCTGGTAGCTCTAAGCTAGTTCTACGCCTGGATACCTGCCTGTATCACTACTGCACTTCGGTGCCACTTTACTCGCAATCCTATCCTTGTCTACTGGTGTACTGGTAGAAGGAACCCTCTAGAGTCTCGTCCGCTCTACGACTTCGCCTCTATTTCATGACCTTCATCTTCAAGTTCTTCAAGGTCTTAACTGGCGCTTATACCTTCAAGACTCCTCATCGGTCTTGCACGTCCGTGCTCGACTTCCTGTACTCAAGGGACGGTACTCCGCTGGGCCAGCTGGCTCGCAGTACAAGGTTGTATCACTGCTCACTTCCTCTCTCTCACACTTGAACAGTTGCGACTAACTTCGCTACGGCATCGGCTCGCAGTAAGCGTAACACATATGGATCAAACAGATGTTAAGTAAACTAGGGTATAAAGTTCAACCCATTCCCATGTTATGCTTAGTGTGAGCTTGTGCCCTAGCAAAGTTAGTCACAACTGTTTGTGATAGAGAAGAGAAGTGAGCAGTGATACAACCTAATGTACTGCAAGCCAGCCAGCCCTGCAAAGTACTATTCAGGGATGGAGGGAGGTCGAGCACTGAAATGTGCAAGACCTGAAACTGAGTCTCAAGGGTACAAGTGCAAGCAAGAACTGAAAGACAAAGTGTGTGGAATGGCAGTGACATCTAGAGTGGACGAGACTCAAGAGGGATCCTACCACCAGTACACCAGTGAATGAGAATAGGATTGTGAGTAAGTGGTAATGAGGAGTTGCAGTAGGAATACAGGTGAGTATTAATTAGCTTAGAGACACAACAGTACAAGTGTGGCTCTAAATATACTATAACCTGAGGGTACACAGACCATCAGGGTGAAGGGTGATCCTAGAAGGATCAAATAGACTTCCCATATCAGAAAGGAATGAAGGGATCAAAGAGGAGTCCCATTGTCATGAAGATTGGAAGAGGATCAATGGGATCAAAGGATCAAAAGGTGAAATGTGCCCTATATGGCTGTAGAGTCCATTGGGTATACAAGTGATGGGAGATCAAGAATGGGATCCCATCAGAAACTAAAAAAAGGATCAAATAATGATCTGCTGTCTCAGGGTGATGAGGACCAGCGATAGGATCAACAGATGATCAGGAATGCATCTAGTGCTGTAGGTGGACAAGGGGTTCCACATGGCTATACAGTGGCTATAAGAATAGCCTGGGTTGTGATGGGTCATATGCCTGTTCTGAAGGAGTTGGGATAACAAGAGGAAGGCGGAATACTCCATAGTTGACTAGGGGAGTGGGTATCTGCCTTCAGGAAGAGTCTTTTCTAGATTGTCTATGACCGAGACATCTAGGAGAACAGTGGTTGGCCATAAGCAAGAGTATGGCCACTCCAGATGTCCATGGGTGAGAACAATGATGTGGATAGTACTCCCTGAGTACTTGTATGAAGTGTAAGGCTTCTGCCAGAGCCTTGAGGTAATGGTGTCCCTGTCCATTGAGGAAAGGTTGACGAAAATAAGTGGTCCAGTCCAGTGGTACAGCTGGTGAAGCGTAAATCTGTAACAAAGGAAAAGTTAAAGAAGATAAATGGTCTGGTCTGATGGTACTGCTAGAGAACTGTAAATCCATAACAAGATAGTTCACATGCTGATGTAGTATAAATACAACTCAGTATCATCTGAGTTTGAATAACACTCTTAACCCACAACTGCTACCATCTATCCTCAGACCCACCAACCCAACCAGGTAATAACTGAACAGATGTTACTCTGATCCGATAGTGGCCTGTTTCAACATACAGTACACTAGGTTGTATAAGGCTATTTCATCTCTCTCTACATTCAAATGGTTTTAACTTTGCCAGGCATGAACTCATAGTAAGTGTAATATTGAGGTATTGAATGATGAAGAGTCAAAGGGTCTGGACACATGATCACAGACAGTCAAGATTAATGAGCAAGCGTCCACTCAACAAGTAGGATGAAGACTAGAGGAGAACTAGATCTATATCTAGGAGCCCAAGCTGAGGAACAGCAATGGAATTTCAGGGGCTCTATATAATGTTACATAGTTCTATGACTAAGCAGAAGTAGAAAGTCATAGAATGTCAAAGAAGGGTCACATGACATTAAGTCATTGTGAATATGGAGTGGGCTATCAATAGATGCCATTGGATGGAACATTCTGGAAGAATGGAGGAATTACAACAACATGGCAAGTGCAATAAGAGATAAACAGTCATGGAAAGGATAAGTCATCATGAGAAATGAACAGATAAGTCTGGAGAGAACAAGTGAAGAGAGAAAGGAAAAGGGAAAACGTAACACTACAGTGGGAAAGTAGTGTTCAATTCTGGACATGGAAACAAGTGGACAGGTGCAAACCAGCACCATTCTGGGGTTTTGCTTGTGTGCTGTAGTCCTGTGCTCATCAAGTGCAGGTGCTTCCTCTGAGCAAAGAAGCTGAACTGACTGACAATGATCTATTCAAGATGCAGAACATCAGGATTGAGGTGAGGTGTTCACATGGCACAGGTGGACAGATTTGCCTCCCTACATGTACTATCTCTTTGATTGTGTTATGCACTTATTGCTCATTCCCAGCATATCAAAAAATGAAGTTGGTGATGCAATTGACACATCTACCTACAGGAGTGAAAGTGTTGATGCAAGATTAGCAGAGTCAACACCAGGTTTGCTTATTCCAATGTCCATTCCTTTATTGATAGTCATTCATGCATCTCAATGACCCCAGAACAAGCACCATGCATTCTGAGTCCTCCATGCCCACCTCATGGACATGAAATTCACAAGAGAGATTGTAGAGTGCCATGAAACCTGCCAGAGTTTCGCTTGCACAACTGATTGCAGTAAGAAGACCTAAACACAACTATGGAAGTTGATGGTTGAGTGTTGCTAGAGAAGCAGCATGAGTATACCCCCAGATGTCAGCGCTGATACCCACACCTGTACCCCTTAAATACCCATACCCTCAACAGGTATACCCCTGGGTGTGTCGTCCACCACCATATTCTCATGCCTCAATAACCACAGCAATGACACAATGACACTGTCTCTCCTCACTCACATCTTGCCACGACAACTTAACAACAACAATAAATGTAAGGCAATCTGAAGGCAATGATGACAGTGTGACGATGCCATGATGCCAATCAGCAACTAGTGTTTTCCCAGCCTGGCTTCAAGTCAGGCTGCACTGTGTGCTGCTCATTGCACCATCATTCCCTTGTTGTCTCCTGTTGTATCCAACAACTTCACTGTCATTTCAGTGGCTTGGATCATGCTTGTTGGTGTATGACTCAGCCTAATCGCCAATAGCACCTCCTGGCACTGTATCTCAATGTAGTTTCATTTCTGTGATGTGCTCGTCCCCATCACTGCTAGGGCATATCCCATCATATCCAGCACCTTCGACAACAATTCAGCTGCCCAGATCACCCTCCACAGTTCTTGTCACCTCCAGCTCACTCCCTGGATCTCCTGGGTCTCCACATTGATTTTGCACATTAGCTTCATTGATGTGGTCATCTCGGAAGTCTCTGGGGTGTTCCCTCGTGTTTCACCATCTGACTGGTATGGCTGGCCTGGAGCTGCCTTAAATGAGATTTCTGCTCCATTTTCCTCCAACCATATGCTGACATGTTGTGACATGCTCTGCAGCTTCTTTGACCACTTCTTAGCATCCTCATCATGTCTGAATGGACCTGAATCCCCACATGTTTGCTTTGACTTGGATACTTGACTCGTTGATGCTCGCCAATACCCATTGTTCCCCCTTGAGCTCAACACTTGAGAGGCTCATACTCTCTCATGGATGGTGAGGATGGCTCTAGGGTTTTCTCAGCTATGCTGTCATCAACTGGTCTGCCATGCTGATTGCCTTCATCATCAGCTATCATTGATTGACTGTGCACCAATGTGCTTTGTCTCTCCCCCTTGATCAATGTGTTTCAATATGTTGACAACCTATCTGCCTTTCCATGTGCATCCCATCATGATCTGGTCTAAACAATGATGTGACAATGAGGAATCAGATGACAATGATGATGATGTAAAGACAACACCGCAATGTCAACAACAACTCAGACATGATGATGTGGTGTGTTGACAGCACCACACCATGTCGGCATGATGATGTTGATGCACACCATGCATCCACCCCATGGGTACAGGTATCCATGGTGATAGGTAGTGGGTTGGATTGTGGGTTGGCAAATATTGACCCATACCAATACCCATGCTCTTCCCTAAGTGTTGCTCAGGATACATAGATTTAGTTTGACATTTCCCATTAGGTGTGTGATCAACCACCATGTAGGATTGTCATTGATGAATCTTCAGTCTTTAATGAGTGAGGATGTACAGGAGACACAATTGGCTAGTTGCCCTTCCTTCAATCAATAAGTATTAAATAATGCCAGCAGCAAGAGATGGGGAGAGCATAGAGGGTACTGAGTACAGCAGAGGGTTGAGGCTTCAAGTAAAGTACATAAATGTGCTGGTGGATAGTGGATAGGGTGGGTATGCATTCAGATGACCCCAACAGTAATGGACAACTCCACTAGTTCATCTGGATAGTGCTCAGCAATGTTTAGATCACCATTGCTGTCAATGCCAATGTAGGCAGAAGGACCTTTGTGTTGGACAGCCATCACTACCTGTGGAACATCATCTGGTATATTCAGGGAGTGAAGGGGGATCATCCCAGAGTTGATAGCATTGAGAAATGCTGGGTAGTGGGGGTTGTCCAGAACTTCCTGGATCCAGGGGTACATAGGTGGGAGGAGCAGTGCAGCTCAGGGTTGTGGAGATGGAGAAGGTGGGAGAGGGGGAGTGAGGATTGGGCATCACCATGGGAGTGGTGATGAGAGAGAAGGGGTCCTGGGATGCATCCCCATGATTGAAGAGGGAAAACAGCTGTGCCTTTAGTTTGTGTAATTCTCAAAGCTCCATAATCTCATGCCCAGATCAGGGTTATAATGGGAGTTTGGGTGAGGGAGGGGAGGGCATTTCCTTGACCTTTGTTGATGCAGCAGAAGGGGGGATCTCTTCCCATATGGAATTCCAGTTCCAGTCTTGTGGAAAGCCATAGGAAAAACAATAAGTGTAGTGTTCAAACACAAACTTTTGCTTGAAGGTATCATACTCTCTATGGCTGTCAATAAAGTATGTAAGGACAGTCAGGGAAGTGGTCAGGCATGATCTCTGCTTTCGCCACAAAATGGTAAGCACATTTGCCCTTTAATGCCAGCATATAGTGGTTGATATTCTTAGTGTGGCTGAATGGACTTCCTTTGCTTTGACTGAACCTATGGCTCTCAAGCTTGATCCACTCATGTTTCAGAGAGACTCAAGACCAGCAGGTTCTCCTTGAGCCTGTGATGAGTCCTTAAGGAAAGGACACATTTGCTAAGATGTGTACCTGCAGATGACATGTGTGGTTCATCAGCTTGTGTATGCAGAGAGTAAAAATTAAAATTTATTACCCTGCCTGTTGTGGAATTTGTTGAATTATTGTTGTTATGGCTGAGGTTGCCCTCAAGCATGGATAGCAATTTCTCATAGGTTGGCTCTGTTAAAATCACTAATGATCCAGTGAATTGGCCACATTGCTCATATGAATTTGCACACACCTACAAAGTTCATTATTGGCAATAGTCACAGGGCTTGGACTTGCTGTTGGTCTTACCTGAGAACTTGTGCTGGCACTTAAGGGTTCCACAAGTGTATAGGTTTACAACATGCAGTGGGGCCTTTGTGGATTCTGGATGGCTTGCAGGGCAAACTGGTGCATTGGGTTGTTTGGCTCACAGATGCCACAGGGGACTTGCTCTGCTCTTTCTACACACATCTTGAGAAAATCCTCACCATTAATGTGATGTGTCAATTGATAGGTCTTGCATACTCCTTTGTGTAGCATCTCACTGAGTTCCTTTGGCAGTTGGTCATACTGTGAGGGTTTTGTGGAGGGGATGGTCAGGTCTTGAGTTACAAAGGTGTGAGATGGTGTACCATCCCTTCCCATGTGACCAAGCATTTGTGTCATTGTGAGCAAGTCCAAGGATAGTTTGTAATTTACCACAAATCACATGTTGGGTTGATCAACTCCCAAGCCAAAAGCAGATGTGCATACCATAATATTGGTCTCACCTAGGTTGCAGTCCTTTGTATTGCCTTGTGATGAAAGAGTGCTGTGGTACATGGTGCAATTCCAGTTCTCTCCCAGATGTTCTGCTTGAGGACATGAGTAGGTATAAATGAGCAGGTACTCATTTTTTACAAGTCACTGCTTCAGGCCATTGACAAGTTGAAAAAAAACATGATTAGCTGAAGATGGTGTGACAATGACCATGTGAAGATCAATCTCAGGCCAATTGGTGGGTGAGTTAATAACTGCTGTGTTGTTGATGTGCATGCAGTGCTTTGTAAGAATTTTCTCCTGTAATTTGGAAGGAATGGCAGTGGTAAGTTATTGATTAGAGGCACCACATGTCAAGCCCTTTGCTATCTCTGTGTTCAACTTGGAGGAACAAAATTGGACTCCAGAAGGCACTTGCTTGAACTCCATATATAAGTGAAGGTATGAATGTTTGCACTCTGGAATTTCTTGCATTGTTCTTTCAGCAGAACCCATTATGGCCAGATGACCAGGAATCTCACATCCTCCTTCAGCAAGGGTGGAACCATCCAGAGCATGCTTTCCCATCAATGGTGTGTATTGTAATGGTTGCAAATATTTTAGCTTCAAGAACTGATAGGATATCAAGCATCTGAGCTCTACTCTTCTCACAAGTCCCCCAAATGCCAGTAATGTACTGCATGGCAACTCAAATGTTGAAGATGGGGGGTAAGGGAACATTGAGTGAACTGGGTTTGTCCAGGTCCATTTCTACATCACTGGCTCTGGCATTGCCTTTTTCTGCATGGACATCTAAAAGTGCATCCTCACCCAAACCTTGCTCCCTCAAGTTGGCCATGGGTATATACAGATATGGCAGTACAAAGCTGTTCTGAGAATCTGGCTAAAAGTACCTTCTTTGGAGGACATTCTGATATTGCAAACTTTGAGGTTCCTCACTCCTGTCTTGCATTCTGCTTCCTCTAAGCCTCTTTAAAGGCCTAGTGGGCTCTTGTGAGGTGAATGTAGCTACAACATCAACTCTTTATCTTTTACTTGTAAGATATGAAGGGTCTGAGCCTAAATCTAGCATACTAAGCAATGAGCCCAGGTCAAGCTACAATGGGATGGTTTCAAAGGGATGTAGGGCTCTGGAGGGACCTTCTACCATTGAGCTTTGGGTAACTTGCCTTGCCTTGCTGTGCCTACTGTCCAATGGATTGTTGTTCTGTTCTTTGGTGGGTGTTTGTTATGCTTACCATGACAACTGGAGTTAAACACAGTTGTGGAGGGCGAAACAAAGAGTAAGCAATGTTCTGTTTGATAGTTGATGACTTAAGCAAAGCGAAGTCGTCGATGTTGTACTCAACCCTAAGTGAAGGGTCCTCTTGTAACAACGCGAAGTCCTAGTTCTTTGCAAAGGAGAAAGGGGAGGACATGAGCGAGGAGGCGACTTCGAGTAAGTGGAACTCCAGTAAATGCGGTATGAATTGCATAGAACTAGATTGGGTTGTACAAGTACATGACTCGGATATTTATACAATGCAAGACTTTAGCATGGACCATCGGGTCCCATAGGAAAGGTAAGTGCTCTGCTAATTGGAACCGAATGGAAGAGGAAGAAATCGGAAGGAAAACGGAGTCCCGCTGTCTGGAAGAGTGGAATGTCAGCAAGTGGGAAGAAACGGGTGTCATACTCAGGAAGAGTCACCAAGTGACAGTACAGCATCGGATGGGATAATTCGGAAGACATTGGATAAGGGTGGTCCCTATCGTGAGGAGTGAAAGAGTTCAAGAGTAAGACGAAAGAAACAAACACGCCAATCACAAAACTGTAACAGTGTAGCCTATTCCTACTGCTGATCCACAGGCAGATTTGAAATCATAATTGCTTGCATAGGTATGGGAGGCACTGAGGGTGGCTTTACTCTGAGCAATTCTGCCACAGCAATCACCCTCTCCAAAAGTTCAGCTATTAGCCCCATCAATTCAAGCTTGAATTAACAGCTTCTGCAATCATTGTTACGGAAATCCACGGTTCACTGGCAGTACCACCGGACCGGACCATTCAATTCTTTTTCTTCGCCCTTCCTCGACGGACAGGGACCACGTCTACCTCAAGGCTCTGGCAGAAGCCTTACCGCGCATAGCAGTACTCTGGGAGTACTACCATCGTCATCCTCGTCATAGGACACCCACAGAGCCGCCATATTCTCGTCTATGGCCAATCAGCGTTCATCTAGACATCTCGGTCACAGATCGTCTAGCAAGACCTACCCTGAAGACGGACACCCGTTCCTTGCCAATCCCGGAACCCTTTGCCTTCCCTTCATTACTCCGCTCCTCGCCGGTTGCAGGAGCATGTCTTATCATGACCCGTCACGACCCAGGCTTACCCGAAGCCCATGAACAGCCATGCAGAACTCCGTCCGCTTATGGCACTAGATGCGTTTCCAATCATCTGTGGATTCTCACGCTGATCCTCATTGCCCCGAGACAGCGGATCCCCCTTGATCCTATTTCCTCCTTCCGATGGAACCCCGTTCTTGAGGTTCCATTATGTGTACAGCCCTATGAACCCTATAAACCATATCGGGCACATTTCATCCTTTGATCCCGTTGATCCCCTTCCGCTCTTCTTGACAACGGGACCCCTTTCGATCCTTTCGATCCTTTCGATCCTTCCCCTTATGGGAAGCCTATTTGATCCTATGTTGGATCACCCTTGACCCTGATGGTCCGTGCACCATCAGCCTACATATATATAGAGTTACCTTTGTTCCCTGGTAGCTCTAAGCTAGTTCTACGCAACGGATACCTGCTTGTATCTCTACTGCACTTCGGTGCCCCTTTTACTCGCAATCCTATCCTCGTTTACTGGTGTACTGGTAGAGGGAATCATCTAGAGTCTTGTCTGCTCTATGACTTCGCCTCTATTTCATGACCTTCGTCTGCAAGCTCTTCGAGGCATTAACTTGTGCTCGTACCTTCAAGACTTCTCGTCGATCTCGCTTATCCAAGCTTGATCTCTTCTACGCAAAGGACGGTACTCCGCTGGGCCTGTTGGCTTGCAGTACAAGGTTGTATCACTGCTCACTTTATCTCTCTCTCACTCGTACGGTTGCGACTAACTTCGCTAGGGCATCGGCTCGCAGTAAGCGTAACAATCATCATGGAGATGGTTTTGGCTAACTTGGCTGCCTGCTCTGTCTTGTTAACAATTTGTCTTTCTTTGAATGTATTTCAAATGATATAAATGTGATCCAGAGGAGCATTTGGCCCTAGGCCTAGAAGGTTGGACCATTCCTCAGAAAGTCAATGCTGCTGGCAGACAGTGTTATAGGAAAGTTGAGAGAATACACTATAAACATTCTCAGTGGATTGCATCCACTTTTATTGTGTGGGCAGCAGCCTCTGTGGTCTGCACATGGGAATGCTTCATTTGGCAAGATGAACTTGTGGCCCAAAGTTATCATCCCTTGTTAGAAATTGCTTGCATCCCAGACACACCTGAAGAATTTCTCATTTCACTTTCTCAAGACCTCATAGAAGCTACATATCTTGAGCAATTCTTGCCCCCCTTTCTACACAAAGACAACTAAAGAACCACAGACAATCAGCATTCTTCTTTAGTGGAAGCATCCAAACCAACACAGTATGCACATCCTACATTATAACCAACAGGCTTCCTGCCAGGATCACCTGGGCTTCTTGGACTCCACTTCCAACTAACACAAGGAGAATTTCATGGAGAGGTGTGGATGAAAAAGCTGGAACACAGGCATCTGCCCTTTTCACATTGCTGGTCTTGCTGTACATTAGGGAGATTCCCTCTGTACCCTGGAAGAAAAGGTTTCATGGTCTATTCATGTTGTGGAACTGATACTGTAAAAACTGTATAATGTTATTCTTGATTTCTATACTTGGATTTATTTTCTCCTCATGATGGAACTCTTCCCCCAGGGACACTGGTACCTCAAAGGCCCTGACAGAAGCCTTCACCCCTCATGCAGTACTCTGGGAGTACTTGTAACATCATGGTCCATGCATATGAACACCACCAGGAGTTGTCATACTCTCACTTATGGCCAAACCACTGTTCTCTCTAGACATCTCAGTCATAGATCATCCAGCAAGACTTACCCTAAAGATGGACAGTAGTTCTTCTAGTCAACCATGGGACATGTCTGTTACAATTCTGCTACTGGCGTGTTTATTTCTTTTCCTTTAAACTCCTGAACTCTTTCTCTCCTCATGATAGGGACCATCCCTATCTGATGTCTTCTGATCTTTCCCTTACGATGTTGTATTGTCACTTGGCGATTCTTCCCGAGTATGACACCTGTTTCTTTCCGCTTGCTGACATTCCACTCTTCTGGACAGCGGGACTCCGTTGTCTTTCCAATTCCCTTTCTTCTGTTTTGTTCCAAGTAATGGAACCCTTACTTTTCCTATGGGACCCAATGGTCCGTGCTAGATCTTACATTGTATAAATACTTGAGTCTTCTACTTGTAAAACCCAATCTAGTTCTACACAATAACTACCGCGTTAACTGGAGTCCTCTTGCTTGAAGCCGCTCTCTTCTCGCTCGAGTCTCTCTTCTCTCCATTAGCGAAGAACTAGGACTTCACAGCGTCACAAGAGAACCCTTCTGGGTTGAGTGCGCCATCAATGACTTCGCTCTGCTTAAGTCATTGACTATCAAACAGAACATTGCTCCTTCCTTGTTTCACCCTCTACAACTGTGTTTACTCCAGTTGTCACGGTAAGCATAACAATGTCCCCTTCCAGTCAGCATAGCAACAGTGATCAGTAAGTAGGTTGATAAGCAGATTGGTAAGCTAACACAGCCCCTGTATATTAGTATATAAGGAGTAGATTCTGTGAGCCAAAAGAGAGAAGAGATAATTCATCTCTAATATTAATTAAGGGCTCAATAATCTAAGAGTCCCCACTACATAAGGCTATCAAATCTCAAGGATCTAATAGATAGTTTGACAGATCCAGGCCCAGCTATCTTACACCTTAAGGTTGCCACTCAGCAGAGAGGCACCCCTGATTTCAAAATCAACCCCCTAAGTCACCCATAGTAGGCACTAGTAACCTAGGCAAGTCTAGTCTAGGAATACTTAGGGATTAGATCACTGTAATCCTTGCTGACAGGAATCACTCCAGTTCCTCCCATTCTATTGGTATTGACACCAAACTTGACATGTGAACTGAGAGCCTTCTGTGTGACTTTCCCACCATTTCTCCCCTGATTATCTGCATTAGATTCTGCAGAAATCTTTACTTTCACTTAACTCCTTTTGTTTAAGTGTAACATTTATAACTCCATAACTACTTAGAGTCACATGTACCCTTTTATCTGGAAAATCAGTACTTAAGACAGGCTAATCTTCATTGTATAGCCACAACTTTCCCATGGTCCAGAAACTCAGGGATACAACCTAGAAGTTTTTGCCCATTCACTATTACTAGTATTGCTTGGGTAGACTAGTAGTTTTCTAGCCAACCTTCATATCAATCATTTCAAGTGGTATCCAAAGTCAACCCTTTTCCTTTGCCCAACAAGCTAGAAGAGGACAAACAATCAGGGATCCAATTGGCTAAGTATATATATTTGTCCCACTTAGTAGGCTGGTTTCTAGTGTCTTCTGTTTATCCTGGTAGTAGAGTTGTCCTAGTGCCAGATCATAGTCAGATTGGGTGCAGAGGAGTGTTGCATTAGGATTGGTCTCTATAGTTCAAGTGCATTTATTCCCAACTAATAACATTGGAACCCTATTTGATCCTCTTTGTTCCTTTCTGATGTGGGAAGCCTGTTTGATCCTTCCAGGATCACCCTTTACCCTGATGGTCTGTGCACCCTCAGGATCCAGTATATACAGTATAGGGCTGTACTTGTACTGTTGTATCCCTAAGCTAGTTCTATGCCATACCTGCTTGTATTCCTACTGCAACTCTTGTTGCCCTCTACTCACAATCCTATTCTTGCCCACTGGTGTACTGGTGATAGGGTCTCATCCACTCTTGACATTGCTATCATTTCATACCCATCGTCTTCAGGCTCTTCATGATATTAGCTTGCACTTGTACTCTCAAGACTCCAAGGTCACCTCTCTCAAGGATGGGATGGTACTATGGAAGGTCAGCTGGCTCACAGTACACTATATTGTATAAGACTACTTTATCTCTCTCATTCTCAAATGGTTGTGACTATGTTCACTAGGGCATGGGCTTGTAGTAAGCATAACACCCAGTGTTATGGATTTATGGTTCACCAGCAGTACTATCAGACAGGACAACTTTATATTTTTCAACCTCTTCTTGACAGACAGGGATACCACCACCTCAAGGCTCTGACAGTAGCCTTATCCTTCATACAAGTAGTCTGGGAGTACTACCAACATCATGATCCACATCTGTGGACACCAGGAGTTGCCATACTCTCACTTATGGCCAACCATTGCTCTGTAGACATCTTGGTCATAGATGGTCTAGCACAACTCTCCTTGAAGACAGACAGCAAGTGTAGCTCTATATGTACTGTAACATGATGGTGCACAGACCATCAGGGCAGAGGGCGATCCTAGAAGGAGCTAAAACAATATGATCTTTAGGTGTTTGCAGCATGGTAATAGATTAGTGCTACTGATTACTTTTAACTATGTGGTCTGCTTAGATGGCACTGTGGCTCAGTTCTCCAAGGAAGTGGTAAGAATGAACACAACTTTGTCACCATGCATTCACATGTTGTCATAGGGAATGTTGCCATTTGTGTTGCTAGCAACTCTGTAGCAGGCCACAAATAACTTGAAAGAAGAAATGGATGTGATACATGAGGTTGCAGACAACCCTGAATTTTTCTTCTACATTTTCATCTGAATCTGACTTTACACTGGTCCCAATGGCACACCTTGCAGCCTACCACAAGACAATACCTCTATTGTCCATGAGTGGGGCAAGACAGCAATGACGACAGATGGACTAGTCCATGTGCTTGATGCAAAGAGTAGGTTCATTCACACTCCCAATAATCATCAAGGAACAATTTACACCATACTTTGATAGCATGGAGCAGCTAGCCTATGAGTGGAAGGCCCTTGTCAGAGCTAAGGATGAAGGGGCAGGCTTAAGCAAACTGACCAGCTGGAGCAACCATCCAATCCCCTCACTCACCAAGTGATCATTGAGCTGCTTTGCCATCATGTGGGTCATCTCACACCCATTGATTCATTACCTCAGATGTGTCCTGATACTCCCCCACCCCCCCTCATGCCTCTGTTGAAATCTGGGTTTTCTATCTTTAGTTTCATTCTATTCATGACCCAGATTCTAGACCACATCACATGATGGTCTCGGACTATTGTTCCGATTACACTATCACATTTACTCATCTTTTACTCATCACATCAAAGAGCATTAACTGCTATTGGTAGATATGTTTAGGATTATCAATCCTTTTCACATTGACTCATACTTTATGATGTCCTTTTGTCTACCTATGTTTATTCCTACTATACTTAGTAGAGGCGGTGCAAGTAGCTAAATACTACTTAAGGAGAGCTCCCTGTAGTCGCTCTCCTCAGAACTTGAATCCCCATTCTCTGTTCTATTGCTCTACTCAGCACCCACCTAAGCTTGCACCCTCTCGTCCTACTTCAGTGAGTAGCTCCCACTGAACCATATCCTCTCCAGTTACTACGCTCTTGTGGTAACTCCTACTATCCCTCAGTAGTAGAGAAAGCAGAGTACCTTGCAACTTTGTTAGCCTCACAGTTGAAGAGTCCTCCACTGTCACCTTCATTTTCAATTACCCTGACAATATCGACAAAGAAACTGCATGGTGATGATTTATGCCTGTGATCACCTAGTAATCCCACACATACATACATAGATATATTAGATGATGCTTCAAATATTGTTTACTATTGTTTTCACATGATTTTCCATCAGTGAGAATTTGAGTTAGTCTGTGTGCAGTCTTATGGTGGAATGTCTGCATATAAATATACCATACTGCTTTCAAAACTGGTTGATGCCTTTACCTCTGACTCAAGTCTGATCAGAAGTCTGAAGAGGAGAGGCCTTGCAGTTGCATAGGTCCAAAGGTCCAAAGATCAGAGTTCAAACTTCAATTATTTGATCCTTCATGGATCACCCTTTGCCCTGATGGTCTGTGCACCCTCAGGCTACAGTATATATAGAGTTACACTTGCTCGGTTGTAGCTCTAAGCTATGTAGTTCTATGCCAGAATACTTGCCTGTATTTCTACTGCAACTCCTCATTGCCCTTATACTCACAATCCTATTCCTGCTTACTGGTGTACTGTTATGCTTACTGCGAGCCGATGCCCTAGTGAAGTTAGTTGCAACCGTTCGTGAGAGAAGTGATGAAGTAAGCAGTAATACAACCTGATGTACTGTGAGCCAATCAGCCCAGCCGAGTACCGTCCCTTATGTATAAGAGGTCAAGCACAGGTGTGCAAGACCGATGAGGAGTCTTGAGGGTACAAGCACAAGCTAATGCCTTGAAGAGCCAGAAGATGAGGGTTGTGAAATAGAGGTGATGTCGAGAGTGGATGAGGCTCAAGAGGGATCCCTCTACCAGTACACCGGTAGGCGAGAATAGGATTGCTAGTATGAGGGCACCGAAGTGCAGTTGTGATACAGGCAGGTATCCAGGCATAGAACTAGCTTAGAGATACCAGCGAACAAAGGTACCTCTATACATATATACTGTAGACTGATGGTGCATGGACCATCAGGGTCAAGGGTGATCCATAGGATCAAATAGCCTTCCCACAACAGAAAGGAACAAAGAGGATCAAAAGGAGTCCCATTGCCATGAAGAGCAGAAGGGGATCAACGGGATGAAAAGATGAAATGTGCCCTATATGGCTATAGAGTCCATTGGGCAGTACAGGTGATGAGAGATCTAGAATGGGATCCCATCAGAAACTAGGAATAGGATCAAATGGAGATCTGCTGTCTCAGGGCAATGAGGATCAGTGTGAGAGTCCACAGATGATCAGAAACGCATCTAGTGCCATATGCAAATGGAGTTCTGCATGGCTGTACAGTGGCTGAGGATCAGCCCAGGTCATGATGAGTCGTGCTCCTGCAACTGGCGAGGAGTGGAATAACTAAGGGAAGACAGAGGATTCCGGGATTGCTAGGAACGGGTGTCCATCTTCAGGGTAGGTCTTGCTAGACAGTCTATGACTGAGACGTCTAGAGAAACACTGATTGGCCATAAGCGAGAGTATGGCGACTCTAAGAATGTCCTTTGACAAGGACAACAATGGTAGTACTCCCAGAGTACTGGTACACGCGGTAAGGCTTCTGCCAGAGCCTTGAGGTAAATGTGGTCCCTGTCTGTTGAAGGAAAGGCGAAGAAAAAGAATTAAGTGGTCCGGTCCAGTGGTACTGCCAGTGAACCGTGGATTTCCATAACATGTACTGGTGATAGGATCCCTTATGAGTCTTGTCCACTCTCAACATTGCTATTGTTTCACCCTTTCTTTGTCTTCCAGCTCTTCAAGGCATTTGTTATGGTTTTCCTTATGGCACATTTATTTTTCTATTACTTTCCTGGACTTATCCACTCCTCACGACAGGACTGTTCCTGTCCAATGTCTTCTGATTCTTCCCTTAGGACGATACCCCTTTTTGTTCCGCTTGCTAATGTTCTGCTCTTCTGGACAGCGGAACTCTGTTTCCTTTCCGATTTCACTTCGTCCTTTTTGTTCCGACTAGCAGAACACATTACCTTCCTATGGGACCCGATGGTCCATGTTAGATTCTTCGTCATATAAATACTTGAGCCTTGTAACTTGTAACGGTAATCTAGTTCTATGCAATAACTACCGTGTTAACTGGAGTTCCACTTGCTCGAAGTCGCTCTCTTCTCTTGTGTTTCTTTCCTTTCTATCAGCAAAGAACTAGGACTTCATGTCGTCACAAGAGGACCCTTCTCTTAGGGTTGAGTGCGACATCGACGACTTTGCTCAGCTCAAGTCATCAACTATCAAACAGATGTCTTACTATTGTTCTACTCCATCCTCTACAACTGAGTTAACTCCAGTGGTCACAGTAAGCATAACAGAATTAGCTTGTGCTCGTACCCTCAAGACTCTGTTCGGTCTTGCACACCTGTGCTTGACCTCTTCATATCCTCAGACAGTACTATGCTGGACTGGCTGGCTCACAGTACACTAGGTTGTATCACTGCTCACTTCACTCTTCCTCTCACAAACAGTTGCAACTAACTTCACTAGGGCAATGGCTCACAGTAAGCATAACAAAGCCATTGAAATGATAGGTTTCATTGGTAGTGCCTTGGTTGCCTTGGATGGTCTTTTGTCTTCCTTATCAGCTGTGTTCAGGAAGAAGATTGTAGTTTTTTGAGGATTTGGCATCCTCAGTGAGGAATCTCACTTTGTTGGGGCTGGCTTGGACCATGTCAATAAAGCATAATATGTATCTGCCATGAATACGCCATGAAACACAACCATTGGAAAAGACAAAGGGGGACCTACTTCTTTTCAGATCCACTTTGATAAAAAGCTCCAACTCATTAGGTTTATCAATTAAGTTGCCTATGAGGGAAAGGGGGTAGGTGTTTTTGACAGTATGGGAGTTGAGATGTCAATAATCTTGACAAGGTCAGAGTTTGCCATCCTTCTTATGTACAAAGAAGAAGGGGGATGCTTGGGGGGATTTGGAAAGTTCAATCCTCCCAGAAACAAGATGTTCCTCAATGAACTTCTTGCAGGCTTCTTGTTCTTCAGGGTTTAGCTGGTATGCTTTGCCCATTTTGGTATGATGTCTTTGTTAAGTTCAATTTTGTGATCTAAGGCTTGAGTGGGAGGTAATTTGTTGGAGGGTTCCTCAAAGACTTTATTGTATCACTCATATTTCTTGGGCAATTCCACCTTTGGCTTTTCTGCCCCTGGCACAATTTGTGTGGATATCATGGTCTGGCAGATCCATTCTTTCTTTGGAAATGTTGCTGAGATGGAAGGCTCACATTCCCATCTATTTCCACCATTCCAGCCACCCAGTTGATGAGTAGGTTAACTTCACTAAGCCATGTATTTCCTAGAATCATGTTTTGCTTACTGCATTGTACAATGAAGAAGTTCTGATTTCTGGAAACCCCTTGAATGTAGATGGTGACCTAGGTACAGTAGCAGACCTATTGCTTGTTCCATCCATGTTATAGGCTTTCTGTAATTTGAAAAGTTTGAAGAAGGGGAATCAATTGTGGTGTGCAAAGGCCTCATCTATGCAACAGGTTGTAGCTCCACAATCAATAAGGGTGGTGATTACTCCAATGTGAACTCCCCCCATCGAAGATACTTGTAGAGAGATTAAAATTGACTTTTCTTCTACAGTTTTTGCAATGGGATTCATTCTAGGTGGTTGAGTGGTTGGTCCTCACTGCTGGTCTAAAAATCTTCAAGCCCTTCTTTTACCCTTTCTTCCAAGATTCTAGTGCCACTTTTTTGGCACAGTCCAGACTTGGTTGATCCCCTCCATTGGAGTATCTGCAATTTGATCCTTGGAAGACTCTTCCAAGTAGATCTCTCAGAGGGATTTGGCCATCTCTTTGGTGCCATGTCCCTTGGTAATGAGTTGTTCTATCATTCTGATTACCTCATTCTTTTCTGTCCTATTTTCCATGGGTTTGTCTTCTATGACCCAGGCTTGAACCAGCAGGCACCTTCCATCAAAGTGAGGTCTGGACCTCCATGTTCCAGATTTTTTTCAGTTATTTCTGTGGTTTCTGGAAGAGTAGCCTGGCTTCTTACACACAAAGCATTTGCTCTCTTTCATGAGTCTAGCTCACTCCACAGTGGAGAGTTGGATGTAATCAACACCCATATCATTAGAACCTTGAGTGGAGGTGGAAGAACTCCCATATCCTTCAAATCCAGGCTTTCTTCCTCAAATATCTCTGATGCATTCAGTTTGGTGGGTGAACTTCCCACCAGCTTTCATCCATGCATCAATTGTGAGGGGTTCTTCTTTGGATCCAAGAACTTTCTCCATAAGGTCATTGTTACAGATATCCAATGCACTGGGACCACTACCAGACTGGACTACTTTATTTTCTTCAACCTTTCCTCGACAGACAGGGACACCATTACCTCAAGGCTCTGGCAGAAGCCTTCACCCCTCATCTAGTACTCTGGGAGTACTTGTAGCACATAGACCATGCCTATGGACACCACCAGGAGTTGCCATGCTCTTGCTCATGGCCAATCTTTGTTCCCTAGACATCTCAATCATACATAATCTAGCTAGACTCACCCTGAAGATGGACAGCAGCCCTCCTAGCCAACTATGGAGCACATCTTCTTCCTTTCATTACCACACTCCTTGCTGAGCATAGGAGTACAACTTGTCACAACCTGGGCTATCACAATAGCCACTATAACAGCCATGTGTTACGGTTTTGCTTCTGGCACATTTATTTTTCTTCCTATTACTTCAGACTCATTTCCTCCTCACAATGGAACCGTCTCCATCCAATGTCTTCCGACTTTTCCCTACGATGTTGTATTGTCACTCGGCGGTCTACTCTGAGTATGACTTCCTTTTTGTTCTGCTCGCTGATGTTCCACTCTTCCGGACAGCAGAACTCCATTTCCTTCCTATTCCTTTTCGTCCTTTCTGTTCCGACTAGCGGAACCTCTTACCTTTCCTTTGGGACCCAATGGTCCATGCTAAACTTTGCATCGTATAAATACTTGAGCTCTGTACTTGTAAACGGTAATCTAGTTCTACGCAATAACTACCGCGTTAACTGGAGTTCCTCTTGCTCGAAGTCGCTCACTTCTTGCTCGAGTCCCTTCCTCTTCTACTTGTGAAGAACTAGGACTTCGCGTCGTCACAAGAGAACCCTCTTTTTGGGTTGAGTGCGACATCAATGACTTCGCTCAGCTTAGGTCTTTGACTATCAAACAGAACATTGCTTCCTCTTTAATTCGCTCTCTACAACTGTGTTTACTCCAGATTGTCACGGTAAGCGTAACACCATGTGGAATCCCTTATTCATATAGAGCACTAGATGTATTTCCAATCACTTACTGATCCTATTGCTGATCCTCATTGCCCTGAGACAGTGGATCTCTATTTGATCCCTTTTCCTTGTTTCTAATGACATCCAATTCTTGATCTCTCATCACTTGTAGGTGTTACAGATTTATGGTTCACTGGAACCACTACTGGACTGGACCACTTTATTTTCCTCAATGGATAGGGACACTGCCACCTCTAGGCTCTGGCAGAAGCCTCACCCCTCATGCAGTACTCCAAGAAGTACTACCAACATTGTCGTCCTTGTCTATGGACACCAGGAGTCGCCATACTCTCACTTATGGCCAACCATTGTTCTCTAGACATCTCAGTCATAGATGATCTAGCAAAACTCCCCCTGAAGATGGACAGCAGTCCTCCAGTCAATCACAGAGCATGTCCCTCTTCCCCTCATTATCACACTCCTCGCTGAGCATAGGGGTATGACCTCTTATGATCTGGGCTGTCCCCACAGCCATTGTACAGCCACAGTTCCCTTATGGCCTAGATGCATTTCTGATCATCTATTGATCCTGTCACTGATTCTCATTGCCCCAAGGCAGCAGATCTCTATTTGATCCTTTCATTTGATCCTTTTGATCCCAATGATCCTCTTTCAATCTTCATGGCAACAGGACTCCTCTATGATCCCTTTGTTCCCTCCTGTTATGGGAAGCCTATTTGATCCTTCTAGGATCACCCTTCGCCCTGATGGTCTGTGCACCCTCAGGTTCCAGTATATATAGGGCTACACTTGTACCATTGTGTCCCTAAGCTAGTTCTATGCCAGAATACAGTACTTGCCTGTATTCATACTGCAACTCCTCATTGCCTCTTACTCACAATCCTATTCTCACTTGCTGGTGTACTGGTGATAGCATCCCTCTTGAGTCTCATCCACTCTCAACATCACTATCATTTCATGCTCCTTGTCTTTTGGCTCTTCAAGGCATTAGCTTGTGCTTGTATCCTCAAGACCCTACTGAAGACTTACTTCAGTCTTACCACATGTTAGGACAGTACTTCACAGGGCCAGCTGGCTTGCAGTATGCAAGGTTGTATCACTGCTCACTTCATCTCTTAAACAACAAACAGTTGTGACTAACTTTGCCAGGGCACGAGCTCACAGTAAGTGTAACAGTAGGCCCAATGGACTCTATAGCCATATAGGGCATGTTTCAGACTTTGATCATTTTGATCCCATTAATCCTTCTTCTGATCTTCATGACAGTGGTGACCTGCACAAATGTAAAATCATGCAAGATCATGAACAAGTCAATTATTCTGACACAACAAGCAGTCAGAATATCAGTGTGCTGTACCCAAGGGTATCTTAGTATGATAGCTACCTGTTGTCAAAATTCCAGAGTTTTTGACCAAGCCCTTGTTGAGATATTGATTTATCTTTCCAACACCTATGCCAAAATACCACTAGATTAGCATACACTAGTCTAATTGTACACTGGCTAACCCACTGGTTATCTCATCAGGTCATGTGACTCATGTATTACTTGGAGCACTACCATGTGTGCTGCTCAGGTAATGCATTAGTCAGCATATCAGCACCCTTTTCAGACACACAGCAACCAGATTTCCCCATAGATATTTAGGCAGGGTGAATCTGTGCCTGATCTTCAGGAACACTTGTTTCCATGACCCTGAATGCATGGGAAGCCTGTTTGATCCTTCCAGGATCACCCTTTACCCTGATGGTCTCAGACATGCACCCTCAGGATCCAGTATATATAGGGCTACACTTGTACTATTGTATCCCTAAGCTAGCTCTATGCCAGAATACCTGCTTGTATTCCTACTGCAACTCTCATTGCCTCTTACTCACAATCCTATTCTTGCTCACTGGTGTACTGGTGATAGGATCCCTCTTGAGTCTTTTCTACTCTTAACATCACTGTCATTTCATACTCTTCATCTTTCAGCTCTTCAAGGCATTAGCCTGCACTTGTACTCTCAAGACTCCAAGATCTCCTCCCAAGGACAGAGTGGTGGTGACCATTACCATGGTTGGTTTTCCCACGCCCAAAAGGCGGGGCAAGGCGGGCAAACACACTCGAAAAATGAATCCAAACGCTGACCTGCATGAATTGAATTCATGTGGGAATCATTGATTTCTTCTTAGAAAATAGAATTTCTTTATTTCCTTTACTCCCATTTTTCTCTTTAGGAAATTTACCCACCTTTTAGTTTTCCACCCATACTTTTCAATTTCTCAATGAATTTAAAAAGTTATCTGCATCTAAGGTAACCTAGTAGTTCATTAGAGTTCCCCACTTTTCTA
>JBBPJL010000102.1:0-30931 GCA_038088675.1 Xanthoconium separans | reverse complement strand
CAACAGGTTCCAACCCCACGTTGTCTGAATCCGACGGAGCGTTTGTGGGCCGCCCCGTGGCAAGGTTGATGCCAAGAAATACTTGCACATTCTATTCCCGTGAGCACTGATTCTTATCGTCTTGTGAGGACGAATCATCTTCTTAACTGGAGGCTGAGTTGAGGCAGCTCGCACGTTTGATTCGGCAGGTACTCGAAGGGTCACAACTTCCCTTCCAGCGTTCAGGTCGGCAATTTATGTTAGCCGAGTACAAGGTGCCCTAAGCGCCAATAATAGGGCAACACATGCCAAGCATTCTCACTGCCTCATTCACCCTCCTCTGAGTCCTCTCCCTCTCACAATAATGTCCACCGCAACTGGCATTCGAGTGTCATTACCTCACGAGCGCGAAAGGCGTAAGTTTACGCGGGATGTGTCGGAATGGCAGTCGGACGAGAGGGTGCCAGCGCCCAAGTATTTTTCGATGTTTTTCTGGGGCGTTCGCAGAGGATATTGATTGATGGTGTAGATACCGTCATGCAGCGCCGTCCGCACCATGGCCGTGGATGGATTTCAACCAAGACGTAGCTGACGTCCCACCACTTTCGCCTGGCCCACACGAACCTTGGAGCCGATACCCCCAAAGTCACTTTGGCAACTGGACTCCAGACCAGGTGCAACGCTGTCGCATGAAAACGATCTCCGAAGGTCAATACATGTGCCAAATACACAGAGTGAACGTCGGTATGGATGGCCTATTCGAAAAGCCCGACGAAAAAGAGCGCACTATTAAGATACCTTCGGATGATGCTGCGGCGGAGCAGTATTGGGACGAGCTACACAAACCAGTGAGCTTTCGTTTTACGCCATTCTCTGAAAGAAACGGTCTGAGGAATTGCATAGACAAACTTCCGTGTTCAAGCCCTTTTCGTCGAGAGCATGACCTTGAACGTGCTGCAGATACTAGGCGCAAGGTGCGTCCGCATGTTGTCGGCGTCTATTTCCATTCTCATGGCAACCAGATACAACATCGAGCCCTTTTTCTTTGCCTCTTCTGCAAACTGGATTCCATCGCGCTATCAAGAGGATCCACATGATGGGGAAGGAGATCGTGGGTGGTCTGCTTGATGTCACACTGAGTTCTCCTTACGTTTTCTAGACATCACCGTCGTTCTTCCCTTCATACGCACCGTCAACAATGAGCAGGATGCCCGCAGTCCCACACCATCACAAGAGACACGGTACCCACCGGAAAAAGGACCAGCGCCCATCACAGGTATGCATCGTATTCGATTTCAACACTGGTAATGACTTGCGTGGGTCAGACACAAAGCAGACAATTGATACACAGGCACCTCTCGTGCTGTCTGGTACGTATGCAGTGTACTCTACACTTGCGCCGACTGAGGATTGCCCAGCCCAAAAGATTTTGCTACAAGATTTGCTCGCAATTCACATGGTTCGCAACACGAAGGAAAACGTCATCATATCATACCACCACCATTCGAACCTTCAAAAGACGACGGCTCAACGCCTTCAATCACTTGTGCAAAGAACTGGTGATAGTGTTTACTGGCAGAAGATCTATGCCAAGTCAAAGGATCCTACGTTCGTTTTCCTCGCTATCCTCTGGTACGCATTGTATGCATGGGATGAGGCGCTCGAAGTGCTTTACGCTCATCTGAGCGAGCAACTCGTGAGGCAGGGATTCCGCGGACACTGGCTTTTACTCATGTCTTTTTTTGCAGGAATCTACCAACGCCACGACACATATCATTCACACGCGAGAATTGCACAAGTTGCAAGCCCATCTTTTGTACTATCAACAACTTCTTCGTGATTTCCATAAATCGGTTGAATTCGTGAAGAAAACGCCCAACCCAGCCATGCTTCACGAGTCGGTCTCTGAGGAGGATCGAAATATTTCCGAGAAACTATTGGACCAAGAATCGGAAACCTTGCTGGCTGAGATTGACCGGTTGGAAAAACAGAGGCTGGTGCAATCGGATCGGTTAAGGAATGCGATGGCACTGGTTTGTCTCTTTTTGCCCTACTCTCAGCTTATTGGTAACCAAATGTGACTAGGCATACTCGACGGTCAACATCGAAGACAGTAGAAGTATGCAGAACCTGACCAAGGCAACTATGCGTGACTCTGCCGCCATGAAACAAGTGAGCACGTTATCAACCATCTTTCCGCGTGATGCCTACCTGGGGTCGCCAGATCTCGTACCTGACCATGGTGTTCCTGCCTGCAAGTTATCTTTCTGTGAGTCGCCCGTCTCGTTAGTTATATCCAGTGATTCATGGCGACGTCGATAGAGTGTGTTCGGAATGAACGTCAAAGAGATTAATCCTGGCACACTCGAGAGCTTGGCAGCGTATATCGGGAGCACGATCATCCTGACGGCCCTCACTGCATGGGTCGTCATTGCTTTGCAAGAACATAGTTCATTCCACCCAGGCAAACGGAACATCATAAGACGTAGCCTCTGGCCGCTATTTTACGCCCATCTATTGATCATAAGGATGGTGTACGCAGTCAAGGCCCGGTGGAGACGCTGGCGACAGGCCGATTGAATGGCTGGGAACATGTGTGCACACTAGGACATTTATGCGTCGACACGAGGGTGATATAAAGTCTGTCTTGGATAAGCCAACCGCATTGCTATTTACATTGACCATATAGGCACTTGGGCACGTAGCCGTAGTATATAGAGTTGATTCAGCTTTCCTTGGGTTAGACGAACAACTTATTACTTTCCACCAGCCGATAGTTTCCTGAATACCATATGTTTTGCAGGCATCTCTTAAGTATCGCACAAAAGTTGTATGTATGTCGTTTCGATTGACAAAGTAAGTTCTAATAATTTCGGGGTTTCACTCACTGGCATGCTAGCTAAGTCGATTCTAACGTTCCGAGTCTACGCTGGAAGTCAGTGCACCGTCTTCCTGTGGCGCGTATTGCTCTAACTTTCTTGCTGTCATTGCGCTGTCTATTCCGATTGTGCCGTCCGTCCACCAGTATATCTACATCTATCGTTCTCAGCACTCTGTTCCCTCTGTGGAGGCTCGTGCGTCAAGTTCTTAGTACTTCAAAGGTTCTCTGACATGTCCGTAGCTTCTTGAGCATCATCCTCGTTGCTGCTCGATGCCTCAACGCATCCATCTCGCACCTGTTGTGCGGCTCAGCTTGGGTCTTCCTTTCACTCCCCTTGGAGTCCCAAGCCTGAGGACCCGTCTGGTCGCCGTGTGAGTGGTGCTGGATCTGGAAAACTTCCGATGCATTCATGAATCGCGATCCGTTCCTGACGCTGACGTTCCCGTTCCGTACGTCTTCAGTGTGATTCGCCGGGAATCATTGCTTCGCTCGCCATCGCCAACGTGTTCCTGAATCTCGCCCAGCTCGACACGCATCACCCGACTCGTGACCCGAGTTGCACATCCAATGGACTCTGATTGCATCGTGGCTCATCGACGGGACTCGCCGCAGTCTCTTCGTATGGCTCACTCCTTGCAGCCCTTGTTAGTACGTCCTTCGCACATCTCCACTTGACTGTCTTGTCTGCGCAGTCAGGCAAAAACAAGTCATGTCACCCCACACCAGGAACGGGCTGTCCGTTCTGCTTAGCGAGGCCATGGTCATTATCTCGTATCAATAAGATCTTACAGAAAACGTTCAACTGCCGAGTTGTGAGAATACATCACCTACAGATCTGCAGTGCTGTAACCCAAACCTCGGAGCTTGCCTCCATTGACCTTGTTTTTTTGCCAAAGGTAAAAGACTGAGCTGGTCAACATATGCCACTTGGGGACAACCTGCCTCGGGCACATTGACATTTGAGAAATTCTGTGGTTCGCGGGTACTGAATGATGGGTTACTCTGACCAGATCATTTTTTAAAATCATATCGAAAAAAGAAGAACATGTCTTTGGGACTAGGCTGGTGCAGATTACGATTCTGATCACTCTGGAGAAAATGTGCGCGGTAAGCTCGCGCTACAGCCGTTCCATTGGATTTAACTGGCACACACGCCTAGACAAAATCCCATGTAGAGACACTAGGTCTGTAATCGTCATTTCAACGGCAATACGGGTACGGGTGCAACCAATGCAACATTTGGGTTCCGAAAAGACGACCAACTAAAGTGTGAACCTGAGTCAGAACATTGTTAGCATAAACTAAATTGACAATTCTCCACGTGAACAGCGGGAAGGAAATTAACTCACAGGACAGATGGAGATCAGGCAGCACTGACGAGGATTGAGTTTGTCCCCGGAGTCCAGCAGAAACTTATTACCCAAAATTGTACCACAGATATTAAACTCGTTGCAACTCCCGTCACATTGGCCTCCGTCACAAAACCCAACATTGTTCGTCGCCGTAAGGCATTCGGTACCCGGGGAAAAAAGACAGGTAGCACCTCCGTTGTGCACAGTACAGTCACCTCCGCAAATACTATCGATTCTGGTGTTGCAGTAGACGACCATAGTGTCCAGAGCGGAGCGAGAGGAAAGGGGATTGATGCCCTTGCCAATAAAGTGAGCTTGGAATTGGTATTAGCGATCCAGTGCAGCATCTCCTCGTGGGACGCGATGAACGTGGGGGTGCCCTTTATGCGAAGAAACCAATTAAGCAAGGACCACGATGGGTATGTCGGATATTCTCACCTTGTCAGCGGGTTCCCTAGCAATTACACTACCGACTGCCTATATGATAGTATTGTCAGCATGACGGAGAAGGACGGTAGTTTCAGCACTGACCATGGTAGGGCATCAAGGCACCGATGGTCAAAGCAACATCAAGAATGTTGCGCTGTGCAAGGAAAGAGAGCTTCTTTGAGAATAGAGCGAGTACAAGTAGACTTGAGTACTGGAAACCAGACGCCCGTGGGAATGCGTACCTTGGGTGCTCATCTTGTGTGGCCCACCGTCCTCGTTTGTTTTGATACCGTTGCTGACTGCTTCGGTGTTATCCTTGGCCGGGAGTGCCTTGTCTACACTAGCCGCGGTATGATTTCATTCCTATCAGTGTACGGTGGATCAACAGATGGCTTCAGGTCTTAATCGCACTAGGTCTCGACATATTTATTGTTCACACGCTGTACATGACTTGGTGTAACCTACACCTACCGGTTGCCCGGAGGGTCTTGGTATTGCACTGTAGTCCAAAAAGGTCAGTTTGCTGGTGGCCGCCTGCCGGCGATATCATGGGTAACTCGGGGCTTTGTGACCGCAATAATTCGATCCTGTCGTGTGTGAAACCCACCTTCGGAAGTTCTTTCTACGATTAGATTGGGATCTTGCATCCGGAATTTCACTAATGGGAATAACTTGGGTCACCAGATATTGGGTCCGGACCGAACCTCGTGGCGCCACCGTGTGTGGGGACCACATAGCTCAATTAGTAGGTACCGTGGGGTTCAATATTTAAATACTGTGAATGTGCGGGTGAGGAGGACACAGTTTACGTTATGTCTGCACTAGCCCTCGACGTCCATGCGGATACGCTCCACAACGCACTAGAAAAAGGGTCCAACGGGGAACTTGAACATTGTGAAGCAAACGGCGCATCAAAGCCGCTGCGATACCTCTATCGCATCACGGCTCTCTTGGCCCACTATGGCGTCGAAACGCATGGGTACGTGCCCTTCGTGCTGGGTGCCGACGCTCATCTTCAACATACCATCGCAGCATCGCACCCATTCCAGCCACAGAGCGTGTCGAAACGAGATGGTACCAAATGTTTTTCGTGTGGTTTTCGGCCAACATGAATGTACTGGCGTACGTCTCACGAACCAAGAAAGGCATCCGACGTTGAGTAATGTGATACGTTGTAGGTTTGGCACGGGCACTGCGGGGCCAGCGTTCTTTTCGTTAGGCGTTCGGGATGCGATCGTGATCGTCGTCGTGATCGACCTCGTGTGAGTCTCCTTGCACCAGTTAATGTAATGCTTCTCATGCAAAATTCTACCAGGTTCTGTCTGTTCCCGGCGTTCTTGTAAGTCATTCCCAGGGTCTTGAATATTGCCTCGGGTGTGAATATGTGCGTAGCGCGGTGTTTGGACCAAAGCTGGGGACGCGTGCCATGGTGCAATCGCGCTTCTCGTGGGGGTGAGTAACTGTTCGTCCATGCGTCATCCCAAACGACGTGTTTCAAGGTATTATGGATCCATCATACCGAGCGCTCTCAACGTCTTCTCGATGCAAGGATTTCTGGTTCTGAACTGCATCATCGGTGGGCAGACCTTGGCCAGTGTCAGTTCGCATCTGAATGATACGCTGGGTATTGTGATCATCAGTGTGATCTCCCTTGCTGTGGGTACCTTGGTGCATTGATTCGTCCAGTAAGCTAAGTATTTCGTAGGTGACCTTTTTTGGCTATCGGTTTCTACATTGGTGAGGGTCCCAGTATTGGTGTCCAACCGCTAACACTGGTCCACAGGTATGAGAGCATCGCGTGGGTACCGAATGTCATTGCCTTCATCACCATGCTAGCCCTCGGGTACCCAAAGCTGCATGCCAATCAATTCGTAGTGGTCCCAGCTCCTACTCCAGGTTCGGTGTTGTCCTTTGCATCGACCATTGCTTCGAGTATTATCAGCTGGTGTCCGATGACGCCAGACTACGGTGTATACCACAGTCCTGCCGCGTCGTCGTAGGTCACATTTTATTTGACTCGGAAAACCTGTGACATGGACATGCAGCGCGCGGATTTTCTTTTATACATACCTCGGTTTTGTGATCCCCAGCGCAAGTTCTCCGTCATGCGAGTATCCAAGAAACTCATATTGATGGCAGATAACCGGTCATGCACTTGGAATAGCCTTTGCAGCTGCAGCCCCCAGTGTCCCTGAGTGGTCAGCTGCGTTTCAAGATAGCACGTCTGTCGGAGGCTTGTTGTATGGTGTCTTGAGTCCGCTGGGTGGTTTTGGAAAGTTCCTGACGGTGCTGGTCGCACTGAGCGTACCGAGCGCGTGTGCGCCGACCATGTACACGTTCAGCACGAGTCTCATGTCTATCGCCCACTGCTTTTCCCTTGTACCGCGTTGGGTGTATATCCTCGTTTCGGAAGCCATGTAGGTCACTTTTCTCTTTCCGACTCTACTTAAAGTTGACCTGCGGTCGCAGTTTAATCCCAGTCGCCATTATCGGTGCCCAAAGGTTTTATGCCACGTTCGTGGATATACTCAGTAAGTATTTCTCCTCGTTCGTCTTGTCCGACCTCTCAAAACATGGTCTTGACAGGCGTCATTGGATACTGGAGCACAGCGTTTGCGGGGATCATCATCGCGGAGCACGTCTTGTTCCGGGGTGGGTCGTTTACCGAGACTGCTTACCCGATCGCGACGTGGGACACGCCGAAGCTGCTTCCACGGAGTCTTCCTGCGGTATTGGCGTTCGTATGTGCGTTTGGAGTAGTGGTACCGTTCATGTCGCAAGCATGGTATGTGGGACCAGTGGCGAGGGATGGTTCCGGGGACTGTGGTGTCTATGTAGGGTTCTTTGTCGCCGCATTTACATATGGGGTGCTCAGGTGGTTGGAGGGGCGGTGGGAGTGGGTGGTACTCGGAAAGGGTAAGGGAGGAAGGGAATAACACAATGTTCTCACGGTAATTTTGCCCAAACGTCTAAGACATCGAATTGCCATTCCCTGCGCAGGCATCGGTCACCCTATGTTTACCCTCTTTGTAACACGCAACCGAGCCGGTTGCAACCATCCACCCGTTGGTTCCCGTACATGCATCGCTACTAAAAAGACCGGAATCATTTGGGATCGACACTTCCTTTACCGTATGCGTGGGCTGTTCATTGTCCTATCAATGACGTCTCATACTTGGCACTCTCTTCGTCGCCATTATCCTCAGCCCGTTGCTCGATGCTTTCAACGCGTTCGTTTCACACCTGCTGCTGCTCGGGTCTATCAGCGCAACGTCGCAGTCAACTCTTCAGTCTGTTCACACCAGAGCCCTGCACCCAGATACTCTGGGTGCGCAGGACTGATACGCCTGTGTCGCCACCTGGCTAGACCGTCTTGTCTGCGCGGCCATGCGAAAACAGTTCATTTCACCATAGTATTATTAGGGATGAGTGGTTCTTTTCCTCAGCGTGACCGTGACCATTATCTCGTATTTACAAGATCTTGGTGAAAAATTCAACTGACTGTCGCGGGACCACATTTCCCTACAAATCCACAGTCCCGCAACCTGCCTCGGGCAGCATTGACAAGGTTGTGATGTGTGGGTCTTCCTCAATCGCCTCCCAATCCATACGGTGTGCTGCTACATTATTAACTGACTCTTCAAATTCCTGAGACGCTTCATCCAACTCACGGAAGCCATCCTCTAGCATCCATAAAACTTCGATGTTGATTCCAAGGAACAGGGATCAAGGAACCACAAACGGCCCTCTATGTCTAACCCACCGTTATACTGGGGATCTCGAAAATTGTTTCCACTTGGCCAGCAGATCGCACGACAACCGTTCGATATATTGTTGCTCACCTACAATATCCAACATATAGATGTACGAGATGAGCTTGATGTTTATAGCAGACATTCAGATCAAATCCGATATCATCACAATAACATTCGAATCCGAGTCTCTACGATCGCTCCTTCAACCGTAATACAAGTACAAGTACAACCAACACGACAAATATCTAGGAACCGAAGAGACAACTAATGTCGGACGAAACGACTGAAGCATTGACCTGAACCAGAACACTGTCAGCACAGAATCACAGTTCTCTACATAGAACAGCGGAAGAGAGAATAATAACTCACACAACAGACGTTTCAGACGGAGATAGAGTTTGTCCCCGGAGTGTAGCAGTAGTTGTTCGCTAAATATACACCGCAGGAGAAATAATCGTTGCAAGCTCCATCACAATTGTTTCCGTTGCAAAACCAGACATCGGCTGTCGCCCCGAGACAATTGGTACCCGGGGCAGGGAGACAGGTAGGGCCTCCGCTGTAAATCGTACAGTCACCTCCACAAGTGTTGCCATTCCTTGTGTTGCAGTAGACGACTGTAATGTCCTGAGCAGAGCGCGAAGAGAGGGGGTTGATGCTATCGCCAATAAACGTGAGCTTGGCATCAGTGTTGGCAATCCAGTGCGCCATTTCCTCGTGGGACATGACGAATGAGGGGCTCTTCATACAAAGCAACATGTTAGGCCAGGATGCAGGATGCATAGTGTGATAAAATTCTGACCTCGTCAGCGGGTTCCCTGGAAATGACACTACCGAGGGCCTGATATGTATACCGTCAGCATAACGGAGGAGGATGGTGGTTCAGCACCGACCATGGTGGGCATCAAGACGGCAATGGTCACAGCAACATTAAGAATGTTGCGCTGCGCGAGGAAAGAGAGTTTCATTGGAAGTTGAATAGAGCGAGTACAAGTGGACTTGAGTGCTGGATCATACTGCCTGGTTGCTCAGGGTATATATACGAGCCGTTGCAAGACAAATGTGGTAGGCAATACCATGTCAAGAAATTCCGCCTTAGATTTTAGCCACGGAACATTGTCTGGTTGGCTGACCTTTCTACTTCCGTCATATCAGCGCTCGGGAGTTTAGAACTTGCCGCATTTGAATAGGAGGTGATTTCGTCATAGAATTTCTATTCCAAGCGCCGAGTGGATACAAACAAAAATGGATTGAAACCTACGAGATTGTTGCGGCTGGTCTCCTTGTGAGGTTGTTTGGCTCTTAAATTGTTTCAGGAATTACGATCCTGGCACCTTCACCCATGCATGAAGCATTTCTCAGTACACAGGAGCCGCCGGGAACGTATAACATGTTCTGTTCACTGTGGTGACGGTTACGATACACTCACACTCACCAGGTGTCCATCTTTCTGGAGAGTCCCTAATTTGTGTTTTTGAACATATGATCAAGTATCCTGTGTACAATAATGTTCTAGAAGATTGTTGTGAGTGCGGCATGAGTAGCAATGGCGGTCCAAGCACGTAAGTACATACCTTTCCACATGGAATCCCATACCAAGTGACCGATTTTTTGATGCGGCTAACCCAAGGCCAAGCTTTATAGCACATGGTGTTACCCATGCCAATTACTTAACAGCTCCGCACAAAGTACTACACACATATGTGTAGCACCGCAACGCAACGCAACGCACCCCGACGATGTAACTTTGTATATACACGTAATGTGAAATTGACCTGATTTGCGAAGATGTGTAAGCAGTAAGTACAAACCTGGAAAGTGCCGACGGCGGTGGTAACAAGCATTCGTGCCCCTTCAGCGCGTTCGGCGCCTGCGCTCGAATTTCTGTAGGACATGGGTCAGCATTTGAGAAAAATAAGAATACGGAGAGCCGAAAGTGATCGCAAATCGTTGATGAGCCTCATATGTGACAGCATTGATTTGAATAGTACAGAGGTATTGAAAGCGGAGTCTCGGCGTTATCCGCCACAGCTGTCTGTCGACCAGATCCAGATGCCGCACCAGACAGTGGTCAACTTACATGGAAGCAAGCTTTGAGTGCTTGCTGACGTTGCAGCATGTCGGTTCCAAACTTCCAATGCTCCCGGATTCCCGTGCGTCACACGGCACTGCAACTTCCCTTTTGACTCATGAGGTATATATTGAGTTAGTGCGTGTTTTGGTCGCAGCGTGACACTACAATGTACCACTGCAGATTTCCAGCAAGATAGAGGGGAGTCGTTCATCCAGCGGTGGTTGAATTTAGCTTCGCGAGAGACTCATTGCCTTGGGGTGCGAACCTCTCGCTCAGCGCTCAACCGTTTTGTACACATGGAACATGTAGTTTTACAACCGGTGAATGCTGTGCACGCAAAAACCCCATTTATTATTAGTACCATTCAACCCCAAGTCCGGGAAGAAAACAAGTGATTTTGCTGGATGATTTTTGAAAACAGGCCATTCCCTTGGAACTCGGGTCAGCATGCATGCCTAGCAGATGTGCATAAATCGAGCAGACGAATCATTCACAGATACGGTCACAATTATACTACTTGGCAGAACATTGACACGTTCAATTCATTGATATGGTCTCGAGTCTCGACATGATAGTTGGATGCCCCAGTTTGTCCATCTTCTCGTGCAGAATCTAAACGCAATTCTTGTATTAAATTCTAGAACACGTGTTCATCCTCGTCGCCGGCCTAGTGGATTCAAGTGGTCTCAGCGCCATCTGGGATTACTGTATGGTTGTATGGATGTCCCAGTTGTGTGGTTAGTCTTGCCTTGATGGTGTTCTTGGTGACTTGTTTACCACGCGGCCAACATGTCCGTCCCGGCTCAGTTTTAGTCACGACGCTGTGCGCTCGTTGTATCATTTGTTCCTCATTATCTCATATCTTTCTCGTTGCAGTCCACGCTCTCGACCATACTTGATGCATTCCATTACCTTTTTCCTGTCAAGCTGGGCTCGTGGCCTCCTTCCATGGCCAATTCGTGCGAAAGTCATCATGAAGACGGCTACAGGAGAAGTTGATCAACTCGAAGGCGACTACTCTGTGCACTCTCAGACTTACGAACCACAAACCCACTGGTACCAGCGCCGGTGCAACGCACATGGTACTTTAAAGCTTTTGCACAGTGGTATACCACCTACTCTCGGACGTGCTGGTAGAACCATCAAGCAAAAACCGTCCCCGTGATTAGCATGACGTTGCCAAGTACCTGGACGGCAATAGTTTGACACTTTCTATCAACCACCTGACGTGTATAGGATTTAATTTCATCAATTTCCTTTGTCATGTTCCTCCTTTTGGCCGCGGCGCCACCTACTGTGATGATGCCATGATGGACATATATCGCGCAGTGAGTCATGTATGTACAATGAATAACCATCTGGTACGTATACGAACTTATCAGTATGTAACCGGGCGACCAAAGTTTGATAGAACCACATGGAGCCATCGCCGGGTCTCGGTGGTTTGAACATCGCCTTCCAACTCGCTTCCCGCATCCGCTTGCAGCAAGACTCGAGTGAAGTTCGGGTTCTCATCTTTCTGATCCTTCACGGCACACTTGCACTGGTTCTTGACGTCCATGCGGACCCCAACAAGATGGAGTATTGAATAAGGTTCCGACAGAGAACGCCGTGAAATGCATCCGCGTCCACGTCCAGGCCGAAGCCTCTGATCCCTCATCGTATTACGACCCCCACTGTGGCAACGAAACGAACGCATTGGCCCTTCGCCGTACTAGCTCACCGCATAGAGTCGCACTCACACCGGTCGCAGCGTGTTGAAACATGGTGGTACCGAATGCCTTCTATCTTGCGTATGCCTCATGGGCCAATAACAGACCCAAAGTCGAGTCATTTACACTGTAGGTTTGGCGCGCACACTGCGGGGCCCGTTGGAAGCCGTTACGATCGACTTCATGAGGTCTCGTATGTGGTTGCAGGTCAGAACATGCGTGTAGCATTGTTGTCACGACCCCCAATAACCGCCGCGTTCCGTCCGTTAGTCACTAGCAAAAGACCATTGAATACTCGAGAACAACAGAGACAACACCGTACCTAGCAAAAGACCAGCTCAATGCTGGGGAAGAAAGAGAAAGAGAACCGATACATATGCGAGCGCACGCTGAAACATACAAACGTACGAACCAGACAATCTCTGACAATTGTGTCTGTACCAACGCTGCGAGCACGTGCCAAGGTGCAATCGCACTTCTCTTTGGGGTGCGACCTTGAATGGGTTGTCCATGCGTCATGAAGCATAGTGATTAGCAACGTGTTGTGGATCCAACTTGCCACGCTTCATTCTTTCGATGCAAGGACTCCCACTTGACGATGCAATACATACCCGCGCAACGCAGATTGAATCTTACCTTTACTCAGCTTTGCCAGTTGAGAGATATTAAATCCCTCCTTCGTGAAGCCAAGTGGTACAAACTCGGATGTTGTCCAATAGAGACGAAGTTATCTCGTTCAGATGTGGGAAGCTGGCACGAGCAACTTCAAACAAGCCGTAGTATTACACCACCGACCTCACGCCCTGCAGTGACACAGCCGCCAACAAGACAGAGCACGTCTGCAATTCGTACACGGAGTCACAGAACATCTCAAACTATGCAAGCCAACAAGCCAAATTAATCGCTCTCAAACACAGAAACATATACATGTACCAACTTGCTTACCCCCCATAAAGTTAGACGACCATTTGCCTTTCAACCGCTCGTCGTGCACCAATTGTCTAAATCGATTCGTCATCACGTGACTTGATCAAAAATCTCAAAAAATCCCAAAAATCGAGAAAAAATAAATAAATCCGATGAGAAAAAAAAACGGTGTGACGCGTGACAGACGAATCGATCGAAATGGTACAGTACTACCGGTCTAAACGAGCCTGAAATCCGAGACCATGACAGCCCAAGAAAAGATGATCTGTTGGTACTAACTCCAAGGCAGAACTATGTTCCTGCAACACACGCATATCATCACATAGATGCCGCATAAATGCACAACCGTCCGATGTGACATAGATTCAATGAGGTGCTTCATTTCTACAGTGGGCTGTGATGCATGTGATGCATGACGTTTGCCTTTCGCCGACAGAAAAAAAAGCACAACGTATGAACGTCAGCTTTCTCATTTCAGTCAGCTCACCATCAATCTTACCCCCCTTTCCCCCCTGCCTTGATGGCCTCAAGTATTTAAAATGCATCCCAATCGATAAACCTATCACGCGCATGACCAAATAGCTATATCCCCACGCCGCTCGTCATTCATCTGATTCTGAAAAGTAAATACGACGACGACTCATCCCTTATCACAGGTCCCACATACCACGCTTGCGACATGAAAGGTTGTTCAAACGTTCACTGGCACGAATCCTGCGTTGAAACTGTCAAACTCCAACCCAAAACTCAGGTTGGCGACGGACCTCACCGGTCCAGGAATAATTTTAAGGAGACTCGCGCGCGAATGTGTGCCTCGAGCTCTGGCTCTAACCGAAATGGATTCCTTGACGAAGGTGATTATTGTGATGTCGCCCGACACCATCATGGGGGCGGGTCACCAGAAAAGTTGTGATGTTTGATGTTCGAGAACGGTGTTGGCGCATCGTTTACGGTCAAGCATGTCGTGTAAGTACATGACACTGAACATACATTGCACAGTCTGAGCGAATAGTGGTAGGGCAGCCCACAGCGTCAAGTCCAAGACTCGTTTTGTTTGCTCCGCTCCATTTGTAAAAAGACACGTAAGTAGAACTTATCGGTCATCACCTCCCGCTCCTGCTCTACTCTTGCCAGAGCTATTTGGGGGATCAAGTAAATTAAATCAGTGGGTGACCTGGTCTCATGTTCAACTTCTTCATATTTCGGGGAATGACCTGATCCCCGCATTTTCTAGCTGGAAAACTCGTATCTCGGAACATGGAAGGTGTGATAATGTATGTTCTAATTTTAAACGTCTCGACGTACTAACCCATACTTGTCGATGAAAAGGCGTATATATACCTTGGGTGACCAGGCAATGTGAACCAGAACTCAAGTCTACTTGTGCTCGCTCTATTCATCCCCCAATGAAACTCTCCTTTCTCATCCAGCACAACATTCTTAATGTTGCGGCAATTTCTGTCTTGATGCCTGCCATGGTCAGCGCTGAATCCACCATCTTTCTCCGTTATGTTGACAATATATCATGCAGGCCGTTGGTAGTGTTATTGCCAGGCAACCCACTGATATGGTAAGAATATTCGTTATACCATTGCTCATGACCCTGCTTCTTTACCTAACCTTTTGGTTTGCATCAAGGGCACCCCCGCGCTCATCATGTCCCACGAGGAAATGATGCACTGGATCGCCAACACTGATGCGAAGCTCACCTTTATTGGGGAGAGCATCAATCCCCTCTCTTCACGCTCTGCACAGGTCACCACGGTCACGTTCTGCAGCTCCAGAGTCGGCAACCTCTGTGGAGGTCCCTGTAGTGTTTACACCGGAGGTGCTACCTGTCTCTATGCCCCGGATACCAACTGCCTCGCGGCGACCAACGATGTTGGGTTTTGTAGCGGAGGTAAATGTGGCCAGTCTTGTAATGATTATTCCAGCTGTGGTACACGCTTGGATGACGGATACTGCTACACTCCGGGGACAAACTCGATTATTGTCACCAATGCTTGATCTCCATTCATCATGTGAGTTATTCTCGCTCCAGCTGTTTCATGTAGTGTCTCATAAAACTCTGCTAACGAAGTTCTGATTCAGTTCGATGCTTCAGCCATTTTGTCCCACGTTGGTTGTCGTTCCGGTTCTTTGGTGTTCTATGAGTTGAATTTGTACTTCTGTTGCCGTTAAATGGGTGATTGTAAAGACTCGGATGCAAGTATCATTGTGCATCTCTACCTAAGAGACTTGGGCTGAATGTCTGAAACTGGTTTGTCTATCTGTTGGATATGATTTAGGAGTGTGCACAATATTCATATTGAACAGTCGTGGTGCCATCTTATCACTGGCGCAGGACACATGCGGAAGTAGGTTTTTCTTTTTTTGTTGTTCCCAAGATCTTGAACATGATGATGGGGTAGGCACTTACATGAAGGGCCATCTGCGGCCCCTGTTTCATGATTCAATCAAAGTTTCAGAGTGAGCAGAATCTTGGAAATTCGGTCCCAAAGACGACTATAAAACTTGAAGTAATTTCAGTGACGGATGCAAAGGACAGAACGTTGATACTCGGTATCCACGCGATGCACTGGTACCTGTTGATCAGTCTCGGCGCTGAGGAAATAGATAATCAAGAAGGTGTGGCACATTCAGTGAACGATGCAACAGAAGGGCACGTCTAATCACTGGGTGCATGAGACTGTTTTATTGCCGAGCAAACTTGAAAGAAAAAAGGCATAATTCTGTTAGCGTAATTTCAGTAGAAAAGCAAAATATGCTGCTTGTTGCCACATCTAGTACGAGTCTCATGTCCGTCTCCCACTTGTTTCCGCTTGTTCCACGTTGGCTGTACGTCCTCATTTCGGAAGCACTGCAAGTCGCCTGTTTTTATGATTACTTCAATCCACGACTCGACCCGACGCTGCAGCTTGATCCCGGTCGCCATCACTGTGCCCAAATATTTTATGACACGTTCGTGGATATGCTCATTAAGTATTTCTCCTCGTTCGCTGTGTCCGACCTCTCAAAACATGGTCTTGACAGGCGTCTTCGGATACTGGAGCACGGCGTTTGCGGGGATCGTCGTGGAGCACGTCCTGTTCCGGGGTGGGTCGTTTACCGAGACTGCTTACCCGATCGCGACGTGGGACACGCCGAAGCTGCTTCCACGGAGTCTTCCTGCGGTATTGGCGTTTGTATGTGCGTTTGGAGTGTCGGTGCCGTTCATGTCGCAAGCATGGTATGTGGGCCCAGTGGCGAGGGATGGGTCCGGGGACCGTGGTGTCTATGTGGATTTTTCGTCGCTGCACTTACATATAGGGTGTTCAGGTGGTTGGATAGGCGGTGGGAGCGGCGGGTGATTACATAACTGCAACGCACACACCAGCTAAAAAGATCGGAATCAATTGGGATGGACTGCGTGGTCTGTTCAGTGATGTCTCGTTTGGCACTCTCTTCGCCGTCATCTTGACGTGTGTTGTTGCCGCCGCCGCCATTGCTCGATGCCTCCTGCTCGATGCCTTCAACACGTTCGTTTCCACTCCCCTTCGAGCTTCAAGCTTGGGGACTCATCGGGTCGCTGTGTGGGTCTACTGGATGGAACCTTTTGATGCGTTTTCGATTGGCAATCCGTTTTTGAGGCCGACGTCGCAGTTCCATAGCTAACTCTTCAGTAGTATTGAGAGTCCATCGCCAACGTGTCCCGTCCGGCCCTCGACAGTTCCTGTTCACACTCAAGTCCCACACATCCAGATACCCTGGGTGCATCGTAACTCATCGACTTGACTTGCTACAGTCTCCTCTTCGTCGTGGCCGGTCCTGCCACCTCCCCGATCCTCTGGCTCACCTCTGTCGCGACCTTCACACATTCACGCCCGCGTTGTCACCTGGCTAGACCGTCTTGTTCCGCGCGGTCATGCGAAACAGCTCATCTCGTCCCATATCAGGGACAAGTAGTTCTTCTGCTTAGCGTGGCCGTGAGCATTATCTCGTATTCACAAACCCTTGCCGAAAATGTTCAACTGACTGTCGCAGGACTGCATTGCCCTACAAATCTGCAGTCCTCGGGCATATCGGTAAGTGATGAAAGGGGTGTGCCCAGCTGGTCGGCAGCGTTGTGAGGAGTGTGATTTGTCAGTCCTCCTCAATCGCCTTCCAATTCATACCGTGTGCTGCTATGATCACCGACTGTCTCTTCAAATTTCTGAGATGCATCTTCAAACTCACGGAAGCCTTTCTCTAGCGTGCATTAAACTTTGGTATTGATTACGAGGAATAGAGCCACACACGACCCTCTATGTTACGGTCTAACCAATCGTTATGACGGGGACCTCGAAGATTTTTTCCACTTGGCAGCGGATCGCACGACAACTATTCGATACATTATTGCTCATTTACAACATCCAACAAAATAGACGCACGAGATGAACTGTTTATAGTGGACATTCAGACTAAGTCTCATACCATCACAATAACATTCGAATCCAGGCCTCTACTATCGCTCCTTCAACAGAAATACAAGTACAAGTACAACCAACACAACAAATATTCAGGGACCGGAAAGACAACCAATGTCGGACGAAATGGTTAAAGCATTGACCTGAACCAAAACACTGTCGATTTACAATCCTTTACATGAAACAGCAGAAGAGAGAATAATAACTCACACTATGGATAGAGCTTGAGCGTTTCAGGCGTTGATCGAGTTTGTCCCCGGAGTGTAGCAGAAGTTGTTCGCCAAATATACACCGCAGGAGAAATAATCGTTGCAAGCCCCATCACAATTGTTTCCGTTGCAAAACCGGACATCGGCTGACGCCCCGAGACAATTTGTACCCGGGGCATAGAGACAAACAGGGGGTCCAGTATACTCCGTACAGTCACCTCCACAAGTGTTGCCATTCCTTGTGTTGCAGTAGATGACTGTAATGTCCTGAGCGGAGCGTGAAGAGAGGGGGTTGATGCTTTTGCCAGTGAAAGTAAGCTTAGCATCAGTGTTGGCAATCCAGTGCGCCATTTCCTCAGGGGACATGATTAACGAAGGGGTCTTCTTGCAAAGCAACGGTTTAAGCCAGGAACCAGTGTGACAAAAATTCTCACCTCGTCAGCGGGTTCCCTGGCAATGACACTACTAACTGCCTGACATATATACTGTCAGCATAGCGAAGAAGGATAGTTGCTCAGCACCGACCATGGGAGGCATCAAGACGACAATGGTTGCGATAACATTAAGAATATTGCGCTGCGTGAGGAAAGAGAGTTTCATTGGAAGTTGAGTAGAGCGAGTACAAGTGGACTTGAGTGCTGGATCATACTGCCTGGTTGCTCAGGGTATAAATGCGAATCGTTGCAAGACAAATGTGGTAGGCAATACTATGTCAAGACGTTGCGCCTCAGATTTTAGTCACGGAACCCAGTCTGGTAGGCTGACCTTACAATTTCCGTCATATCAGCGCTCGGGAGTTTAGAACTTGCCGCATTTGAATGGGAGGTGATTTCGTCATAGAATTTCTGTTCCAAGCGCCTAGCCAAAAAAGGACTGAAACTTACGAGGCTGTTGCAGCTGGTCTCCTCATGAGGTTTTTTGGCTCTCAAGTTGTTTCAGAAATTATGATGCTAGCACCTTCACCCATGCATGAAGCATTTTTCAGTGCAAAAGAGCCGCCGGGAACCTATAACATGTTCTGTTCACTGTGGTGACAATTACGAGACATTCACACCCACCAAGCTTTCATCTTCCTGGAGAGTCCCTAATCTGTGTTTTTGAGGATCATATGATCAAGTATCCCATGTATAGATTTTTCTAGAAGATTATTGTGAGTGCGATATCAGTTGCGATGGGGGTCCAAGCACGTAAGTACATCCCTTTCCACATGCCATCATCTCATACCAAGTGACCAATTTTTTTGATGCGGCTAAGACAAGCCAAGCTTTATGGCATATGGTTTTATCTCTGCATACCAATTCTTTGATAGCTCCACACATATGTGTAGCACCGCACCACAACGAAACGCACCCCGACGATGTAACTTTGTATACACGTAATGACCTGATTTGCGAAGATGTGTAAGCAGTAAGTACAAACTTGGAAACATAACGGCGATAGAATTCTTCTGTAAAGTCGAAATATCCGTTCCTCTTGGGCGCATTCAGCGACTGCGCTCAAATTTCTGTAGGACATGTCATCAGCATTTGAGAAAAATAAGAATCTGGAGCGCCGAAAGCGATCGCAAATCGTAGATGAGTGTCACATCGTCTGGCGGTGTTGAAAGCGGAGTCTCGGCGTTATCCGACGCATCTTGTCTCGTACGAACCAAAACACAGAAGGGCGTATTGCGGAGCTAAATTCAATCACCGCTGGATGACCGCTCTATACTTTGGCATTAGTACGTACAATATTGTACAGTAGAATACCTCGTAATGCATTAGGATTTCGTACACTCTCAGCTAAACTGAATTGGTCTTGGTAGTACAGTTGACTCTCACATAACGATATTCCATCCGTGTTCCGCATTAATAATGGACAAATTTGGAACGTTTTACAGATGCCAATTCGTTGTTGCGTCTGACTGATGCACAGTGGTATACTTCCTAGTAGAATCGTAATGAAAGTTCCGCATACTGGCCTTCACCGCTTGTGTTCTTCAACCACAACTCACCATTGATCTCGACAACCGAGCGTCCCCGTGATTAGTAGTATACGGCAGTTACGGCAGTGCGATGGTTTGACACTTCCTGTCAACCACCTGACACGTAGGATTCTAATTTCGTCACTTTCGTTTGCTGTTTGCGCCGCCGCCGCGCCACCTCGGGTTATTGATGGAAATATATCTGGTGAGCCATGTATGTATGTATATTCGATGAATATCCGTTTGGTACGCATGATATCGAACTTATCAGTAGCAGGTAACCGAGCGGCCAAAGTTTGATCGAACCACATGGAGCCACCGCTGGGCTTCGGTGGCCTGGAAATCTCCCGGGGCTAAACCCAATGTGTGGAGCCAAACATCGCCTTTCAACTTGCTTTCCGCTTTGTAGGTGGACTAGGTGAGTGCAGTTGGGGCTCTCGTCTTCACGGCATGTTTGCACTGGTTCTTCCACGCAGATGCACACCAGATGGAGCAGGTTCAGACAGTGAACGCCGTAAAGGGCGCATCCACGCCCACGTCCAGGCCGGAACTTTGATTCCTCCATCGTATTACGACCCCCACTATGGCCACGAAATACACACGTTAGCCTTTCGCCGTACTAGCTGCCTACACTCACCAACTCACCTGCACCCACACCGGTCGCAGCGTGTCGAAACGTGGTGGTTCTAAATGCCTTCTATCTTGCGTGCGTCTCGCGGACCAATAACGGACCCACAATCGAGTGAATTGTAGGTTTGGTGCGCACACTGCAGGGCCCGTTGGGCGTCCGCGATGCAATCGTTGCTACGATTGACTTCGTGTGATTGCATCCTCTGAATGACCACAATCGTTCATGCAAGTGGATTTTAGGTTTTCCATTCCCAGGGCCTCGTGTGCTGGCGCAAGTCAGAACATGCATGTAGCGCCGCGTCTGTACCAACGAGACTGGGAACACGTGCCAAGGTAAGTCGCACTTCTCGTGGGGATGAGTGACCTTGAATGGATTGGTTCATGCGTCATGATGCATGACTAGTGACGTGCTGTGGATCCAACTTGCTGCGCTTCATCTGTTCAATGCAAGGATATCTGATTGACTCAATCCGTCTTGGCGAGCGTCAGCTCGCATCTGAATAATACGCTGTGTATTGTGTATCAACATGATCACTCTTGTTGTGCATACCCTTCTGTTGCATGGATTCGTTCAGAGCGAAGGACTGGGTCTTTCGTAGCTGTCCATTTGATCATCGGTTTCCTCGTAGGAGAGGCTTCACCACTAACGCACGAGAGCATCGCCTGGGTACCGAATGTTATCGCTTCATTACCATGGTTGGGAGTCCTACTCCGCGTTCGGTGCTGTCCTTTGCATTGACCATTGCTTCAGCTTGTGTCCGACTACAGTGTATACCACAGTATCGTTGTAGGCCATATTTTGTATTTGTCTCAAAAGTCATATGACATGAATGTGCAGCGCGCAGATTTTCCTGGCTATGTACCTCGGTATTGTGGTCCCCTACCCAGGTTTCTCCATCATGTGGGGTTCCACGAAACTGTAATAGCTATTGCAGTTACGGCTCCCAGTGTCCCTGGGTGGTCAGCCGAGTTCCAAGATAGTCAGTCGGAGGGTGGTTTTGGCAAGTTCCGGACGGTGCTAGTCACACTGAGGGAACCGGGCGCGAATGGACGTTCAGTGTTTTGGATCCTCAAACTTGACCTAACATTGCAGGTTAATCTCAATTGCCGTCATGGGCGGCATCCAAACGTTTTATTCCATGTTCCTGGATCGAATAATCAGCAAGTAGTGTTCCCTGTTCCTTGTGACCAACGTCATTTGGCCTTGGCAGGTCCATCGCTGCATGTTGGAGCACGGCGTTAACGGACATTATCATCGTCGAGTACGTCCCGTTCCGCTCAGCATCGTTTACCGCTGGACAGGCTGAAGCCGCTTCCAACGAGTGGTAGTGTGTGGTCAGCCCACCGTCTTGCCCACGCGGTCGTGTGAAATCAGGTCATCTCACCCCATATGTACCAGGACAGGTTTCTTTCTCGTTTTCTGGAAAATGTCCAACAGACTAGTTGTGGGCATACGTTTTCTTACGAATCTGCATTATTCGCCTTGCCTCCGGCGACCTTGTTCTTGCAGAAGTAAAAGGCTGAACGCACGGGTGGACAAGATATTCCACTGCCCGTTCTGGCGTGAGCCGGGACTGCCTGCTTCTAGCACATCGATATCTGAGAGATTCCATGTGTCCTCAACTGCTTCCCAATCCACTTCGCATGCTGCAAGATCATCGTCATGACGTCAACTGTTTCATCAAATCCACCTGGTGCGTCTTCAAACCCTTGGAAGCCATCTTTCCAGCATGCCCCCAAACGACCCGTTCTTGAGTTAGGCTTGTGCTGATCATGACACAGCTATCGTGATTCCGAGATTCTGCCCGCTCTGAAACTTATGTATCGGTTGCCAGTGTGTCGAGGAACCCACAAATGGACCTCTCTATGTTTAAGATCCCAAAAAACTGTTTCCACAGTGCTAGCACAGCCGTTCAATACGAACATTGAGCACACTCCAAGGCGATATCCAGCATGTTCTTAAGGAGAGATAGAGACACAATGACACAAGAACTTTGGATCCGAGTCTTTACAATCATCCCTATACGAGGAGTACTAGTAAAACCAACACAACACCTAGGAACCACAAAGCCAACCAACGTCGGATGAAATGGCTGAAACGTTGAACTGAGTCAGAACAAATTTGCAATCCTGAGAGAGCAGGAATGAGAATAACTCACGTGGATCAAACATTGCTAACGAGGATCGAGCTTGTTCCCGGAGTCCAGCAGTATCCATAATCCAAACGTGTACCACAGTCGTAATAACCGTTGCAAGCCTGATCACATGCACTTCCGCTACAAAAGGCAACATCGTGGGTCGCCGCGAGGCAGCTGGTATTCGGGGCATAGAGACAGGTAGAACCTCCATTGTAAACGGTACAGTCACCTCCGCAGACGTTGCCGGATCTTGAGCTGCAGTAGGTGACCATAGTGACCAGTGCAGAGCGTGAAGAGAGGGGATTGATGCTCTCCCCAATAAAGGTGAGCTTCGCATCAGTGTTGGCGATCCAGTGCATCATTTCCTCATGGGACATGATGAACGTGGGTGTGCCCTTCATGCAAACCAACGGGTTAAGCAAGGAAGCAGGATACATGGTGTGACGAAAATTCTCACCTCGTCAACGGGTTCCCTGGGAATGACACTACCAACGGCCTGAGATATATATTGTTAGCATAACGGAGAAGGATGGTGGTGCAGCACCGACCATGGCAGGCATTAAGACGGCGATGGTCATAGCAACATTAAGAATGTTACGCTGCGCGAGGAAAGAGTGCTTCATTGGGATCTGAGTAGAGCGAGTACAAGTAGACTTGAGTATTGGTTCACATTGCCTGGTTCCCCAAGGTATATATACGCCTTCTCATCGATAAATATGATTAGTACACCCATATTCCGAAATATGAGTTTTCAGCTAGGAAATGCGGGGATCAGGTCATTCCCCGAGAGATGAAGAGGGAAACGGGAACATCATACCAGGCCATCCACTGATTTGATATCCTTGATGCCGCAACTAACTTTGGGTGAATAGGGGGGGAGCGGGAGAGTTCTACTTGCGTGGATGTTCGATGGAGCAGAGCAAACAAAGCAGTGTTTGAAATGAAGACCGCTTTACGAGGCTATCGCGGCGGGACTTGGACTTGACACTACTTTGGGCTGCCATGCATATTGCAGTATCTGGTCAGTGCCTGTACTTACACTAGAAATATGGCCGATGATTCGGCAGGGACCTTGTTTATGTTTGATTGCTTGACCAATTTACGAGTAAAATCATTCGTTGTTATTGTACACAGCAGGATGTAGCAAATTACAAGGATTCTTGAGAACGAACAAGAACAAACACTAGCATAAGTGGAGGACAAAAGAGAATACAAGGCATAGCAAGGCAATCAGGATAACGAGTTATCAAAGAGAAGTGAACATGGGTAGGATACTATGTGGAACTAGGTGCGCCCTTTTCCTTTTCTGTAAGTAGCGCTAACACGAACACGCTTGAACGGACTAGAGGGAAGGGCGCTCGGGGCCTGAATAACTTTCATGCGGCGTAGGACGGCAGAGTAGTAATGTTTGTTCTTTTTCTTGACAAACGCATGCGAGTATGAAAAGCTGGCTTCAACGGTAGCTCCTTTGAGCATAGATTCATACTGAGTCGGAGGGATGAGAGTATCATGAGAATCATACGCAGGGAAGGGACAGATATCATGCGTATCAAAGAGTTTCTGCAGGCTGTCTTCGCAGCGTTGGGCTACAGGCCAAGATTCCATAGCAAACTCAGGTCCCAGTTCGGTATCTTCGTCGTCTACCTGTGTGTCTATACATTGTAAGCATGAATTTCGGAGTTGCAGGATACTAGCGTGAATTCACCTGATGCGACGGTATCAGCGCCGCCGTCTGTATCGATTGCCGATTCGACGGGTTTTTGCTGTACAATGCATCGTCAGTCGGACCACGAGTTGGTTTCCATACAGCAGACTTACTTCAAATAAAGAATGTTGGATTTTGAATTGACTTTTACCGAGATGTTCACTGACTGCGCTCATGATGTCAACACCCTTTTCGGCTTTGATTATCTTCTCGATGTTTCGAAGGTTAACAATGCACTTCGGGAAGTCAGAGACAGCGAAAGGGAAGACAGTAGATGTGCCAGGGGACGTGAGACGGCAGCTTAGTTTGGCATCGCGGAAAAGCATGTTATGAACATTAGAGGGGTCAAAGTTGGCGTCAGGTGCGAGAAAGAAGTCATTGCGAGCAACAAGAAAAGCTCCTCGTAGGATGAACTCTGTGTCCGTTCCTTTGCGAATGAGTATGTCACTGTTCTTTACTGCTTGGAACTCAACTCGCTGATATACATTCGGAGTAGCTATGTAAGCCGAACAAAGATCTGGCGCCAGGAGACGATTTAAAACGGTATCAGCAGTGGTGTTCAAGTTCGAAGGAAGAGACATAGAGGAAGAAGAAGATTGTGAAGCAGGTAGGTTTGGAGGAGTGGAAGGTCGGTCAGGGAGTTCAACGCCATCTTTTCGTTTGGACGACACCATGGCAGGAGTGGGATAATAATTTGTGGTGTCGTTGTTGGTACAGGCTAAGTAGTGTGTCAGTGATTGATCCGAGCCGGATTGATAACAAGGTCCCTGTTGAAAGCTTGTTGTGTCACTTTAATACGAGAAAAAGTTCGTGGCGTAGACAATTCTGATGTTCTTGCAGGGCAGAAAGGCCGTTAAAAGCTTAGTGCAGTAACGCATCTTAGGGCGGTAGGGCAGTTCTTACTATTCAAGTAAAACCATGATTTTCGGAGTTTTGTCAGATTGGCATAAACAGATAGTTATGTCTGTGAGCAGGAACCTCAAGGACTGATATTTGTCATTAAAGCAGCGCCGATGTTGCCATCATTTTTTTTTGATATATGGATCATTGCTGGCACTGCGTTTCCAGCGGACCAGAAGTGATCGCGTTCGATCGAATGGTAGCAAAGGGATAAGTTTTGTATGAATATTATTATATTGAGACATCGAGGCCAATATAGGTTGTTTTGGTTATCGAAAAGAAAATACAGACAACTTTTATTTGCAGCACGTCCTATGTCAGAACGCGACAGACGACAACGTTTGGTTGGGAAGCTCACTATACATGAAGTAGAACACTTGCTTCCAGAAGGCACTTTTCCTCGCACGGGACATTGTTTGAAATGGTCAATTATATTGCAAAACATTGAAAGCCTATCCGAATGCGACCTGGAAATGTTGCGCAAAGCGGCGGACGATAAGGCGAGAGGGGTGAAGCAGAAAAAAGCAAGAGTAAGAGCAGAAAGAATTTCGAAGAAGAAGTGTCAGGAAGCTGAACTTTATGATCAAGACAAATCAAGCATGGACGAGGAGGTAGACGATGCCATGGAGGAACAGAGCGATGCAGAGATGGACAGCCCAGCAACACACGAAGTCGTTGTTGATCAATATACTGATTTCATGCAGTTGCCAACAGAAGATGAACGAAAAGCCACTTATCGTGCATTTATCAAGGCAACGTCAAACATCTCGCTGTCGTTTGCGGTGTGCGTTGTGTGTGCTCGTGAATTGGGGAGTTCTGAAGGTGCGTTTATTAAGGAATGTTGCTGAAGCATAAGGTTAATAGTGTTAAAGGTTCTTGTCGCGTTTTACTGGACATACCCAACATTCGACGTCTTTTATGCCCTACTATCCATCATGCAGCACAAGATTTGTGGCACGACATGTTGCTCGTTTCGGAATTTATATCCGGGGAAGGACCAGAAGCAATCGCATGGGTATGCGACAGTTGCAATCGGGCTCTAACCTCTGGCCATCTGCCTAAATTCAGTCTCGCCAATAACCTGTGGATTGGCAAGGTACCTCACGAGCTTGCAATCTTGACGCTCCCAGAACAACTATTGATTTCGCGTCATTACCCTCGATGTTACGTCGTCAAGCTTTATCCACGTGATGCGCATGTGTCGAATCCTGCCCATCTACAACGAGGAATAAATGGAAACGTCACTTTGTATAACATGAATACTGATGCAGTCACTTATATGTTGGAGGGACAACTCTTACCGCAGGCAGCAATCCAACTGTCTAGCGTCTTGGCTGTCACTTTTATAGGGTCAAAGAAACTGCCCAAATCGTGGTTGAAGTCAACATTTAGGGTTCGTCGGCGCGTCGTCTACGAAGCTTTATTGTGGTTGAAGGAGAACAACGTGCTATATAAAGACATTGTCATATCGTCTGAGCGTTTACAATCACTTCCAGAAGACGATGTTCCATTCGAGATTTCTGCAACTGTTAGATATGAAGCACACGAAGAATTAGTGGACAAGGAAAGAGCTGGATACGTACCAGCAGACGAGCCATGTACCAGCAGTGAGCATGTCAACATTCATTCAATGTTCGAAATAGCTAATCAAGGTCAATAACAGTTGATTCTGCAATGGGAGGTGAAGAAGAAGAATCAGAAGGGCAAGACAGAGCAATGAGCGAGACGAAAGGTGATGGAAATGACAGTGAGTACATACAACAATGTATAACAGTGTCACGTTGAATTCGTTTAGGTGATAGCGACGTTTTCTACAATGAATCGACACTTGACATGAAAGGATCTGTGATTCCTTTGCATTTTCTCGGCGTCAGTGATACAGAGCAAGATCAGCTGTCACTGGACGAACGAATGAAATTTGCACTTGCAAATATGGGAGAGAAAGAAGGAGGATACGCTGTTCGACATGGTCAAGCCCCCTTAACGGAATTTGGCAATGGTCGAGGCAATGTAGAAGGACCGACGATGAATCCATTAGCTGCCGCATTCCCCATGTTGTTCCCATATGGCATCGGAGGGATCGAGGAGAAAAGGCAGGCAATGATCGGTTTTGATGAACACATTCGATGGGCGCTTCAATTCTTCGATCGTCGATTTCGCATTCATCATTCCTTTCATTTCGTCGTGTTTGGCATTCAACAGAAACGAGAAGCGCTGCTTTCTGCGCGAATCCAGATGCATCGACAGGACTTTGAGCGCGACGCAATGGCAATCAATTCTTTGACTGTGTTGGACTTGAAACAGGCAGAAAAGGAAGAAGCAGAACACATGCCGATTTCCAATCCACGAGTCAAACTTATGCGCAAGCACCTCTTCACATCTAGCGGTCGAGTCAAGGGATCAGACAAGTCACGTGCCTCTTACCGCGGGCAAATTTGGGGAACATGTCTACGATTATCTGGCCCATCACTCTGGATAACCATAAATCCTTGTGATATCCATGATCCCATTCTGCAGATTTTTGCAGGTGAAGAAATCAACATGGATGATTTCGACGCCAGGCTAGGTCCAGATAGCAATCGCCGTGCATCAAATGTTGCTAGGGATCCTTATGCGGCAGCCAAGTACTTTTTCTTTATCATTGATACCATTCTTCAAACACTATTTGGCATCAAAGGGACAACAGACCAAGTTCATTCAAGTATGGGCATATTGGGTCGTCTCACAGCGCATTTTGGCATTGTGGAAGCGCAAGGTAGAGGCTCGCTTCACGTGCATATGCTTCTTTGGTTGAAAGACGCACCGGACTGTGCAACCATGCATCGTTTGTTGGAAACAGAAGATTTTCGGGAACGAATTCGTTGCTTCATCCGAGAGAATATTTGTGCTCACGTCAATGGGCTTGACGAATCATCCATCCGGACGATGCCACGGGAAACCCAACTGGCATACTCACGACCCCTTGATCCTGCCAGCGAGGAATGGAACACAGAATTTACAGATCGATTGCGACGTGTCGTTCGATCTCAGCAGGTCCACACATGCACTAAATCTTCATGTCTACGATACGACGTACACGGACACTTGACGTGCAAACGACGAGCACCATGGCCCATATCTGATGTCGACGATGTCGATTCACAAGGAAATTACAAGATTAGACGAAAGCTTCCTTTCGTAAATTCTTTCTGTCCAGCCGTTTCGGCGACCACATGTTGCAACAACGACATAAAACTGATCACAAACGGAGAGGATACTAAGGACGTCATGTGGTACACAACATCTTATCAGTCGAAGAAGCAAGGTAAAAACTACAATGTCTCAGCATTGATGGCAAATACGCTATTATACCACGAGGGACACACGGATCATCTGGAGAATATACTGGATCGAAATCGACTGTTGATCTTTCGATGTCAACATGCAATCAACCGGGAAATGGAAATGTCCGCACCACAGGTCATGTCGTACCTCATGAAATGGGGCGACAACATATGTTCGCATCGCTATGTTCCGTTGTACTGGTCTTCACTTGGAGCATATATGTTTTCGATTTTTGAAGAACTGAAACCAAGACGAGCAACGATCTCGTGAGTGATGTCAAGGCAACTTATAAACTGGAAGTACTGACTTTATTGTCTATCGCCGTGTTAGTAGTATCTGGAATGAGGAAAACACAGACGAGGACAATGACCCAGCGGTGTGTGAAACTAGGGAAAACAATAATGAAGCATACAATGTTCGTCGAATGGCAAATTAGAAATTCGAATTGACCGTGATCTTGATTAATAGGATGTGTTGACATTCGACACACGGGCAAGCGGACGGCTGTGTGTACGAAGTCAGATCCAAGACTATAAATTTAGAGGAGAAGAACTGGCGTCATACTCTTTCTTCATGTTCGTTGTGGAAACATACGAGGAAAAAATCCCACATCAAGAAAAAGCGGAAAATATAAACGAGACGTCGGCTGCGTCACAACCCGCGAAACGTGGTCGTCCTCGCAACGGACGCAGTCACTATCATGAAGAACACCCCAGGCATACAACGCACCGACGTGTCATACGATCGCCAAATCACAATACACTTCCAAATGTCGTTGGACCGTTCTTTCCAGCACATGAAGCAGGTGACAAGCGCATTGAAAACATATATTTCGCCTCGATGCTTGCTTTGTTATCGCCATGGAGACGATTAGAAGAAATCACAGGAGATTCCACCAGTTTTCGAGCAGCTTTCGACAAGTTTATAGAAACGGCATCAAAACACGATCTGCACGTCATCTCGGGAATTCAGTATTATTACGATTGCAAAAACGCGGCTGGTACTCGCCCAGAAGAAGGATTGTTTGCATCGAGTGGGACGGGTGAAGGACAGGCTACCGCAAAGGGTAAATCATCAGGGGAGGAAGAAGACGAACATGACATGGACGTTAACTCACACGACAAGATACAAATGACAGAAGCAGACCTACATGCATTTGAACAAATGCAGAAAAACCCACGAGAGGAACTTCATGGGAGACTTGCAGTGTCTATTGCATGCAAGGCGAACGTGATCGATCGACAAGACGACATTCATTGGAAGTGCCACCCAGACTCCAATTCAGATGTAAGAATCGCACAAGGAGACGATAGGTTGAAGGTAGCTGCATGGCAAGCATCAATGGCAAGAATTGCGGACGAAATGAATGCAGACGTTGATGAAAACAAATTACCTGGAACAAACAAGGACGAAGGGGAAGTAGAAGAGTTTGATGCAATGGACATGGAAGAAGCGGGTGTCCACGATGAGGGAGGGGTGGAGATGATTTACGAGAAGTTGTTGACTGTTGAGGATCACCTCACATCAGTTGACGTTGAATCGCTTCTTGAAGAACAGCGACGTGCGTATGACATTATAGATTGGCACCTCAACGAAACGTTGTCGGGGACAAATCCACAACAATTGTTGATGGTCATACCTGGAGAAGGAGGAGTGGGAAAATCGAAGACGATTCAAACCATAACGGAGAACTTCGAGCGACGTGGTGTTGCACATCTGTTGGCCAAAAGCGCATACACAGGAATTGCGGCCACCATCATCAATGGGAAAACGCTTCACGTGATCGCACAAATCCCAGTGAATGGTAAAGAACGATCCCGGAAAGCGACCCACAAACTCATCGTCTTCTGGCGGCACCGTTTGTATCTCATCATAGACGAGAAATCAATGCTTTCACGCAAGTTTCTAGCTCGTATATCGGCTGCAATATGCAAAGCGAAAAGTCTGGCAGGAGTCGCAAACGCCCACCTCCCATTCGGTGGGGCTAACATAATTGTAGTTGGCGATTTCCACCAGTTCCCACCCGTGATTGGTCGTCCTCTATACTGGCAGATAGATCCGCTAAAGGACGATGGAGAAGATCTTCTTGGAAGAGCACTGTTTGAACAATTCCGTGTTGTCGTCCGTCTTACGCAACAAGTCCGGGTTACAGACGTACTTTGGCTTGATCTGCTGCACCACGTCCGAAATGGTAGCTGTCGGGCTCAACATATCAAACTACTACGCTCGCTCATCATCACCAATCCTGATTGTCCTCCTACCAATTTCACAACCATGCCGTGGTGCAACGCCGTTCTCATCACACCTCATCATTCCGTTCAGCGTCACTGGAATACAGCTATAGCACACGAACGTTGTCGAAAAACGGGTCGAAAACTTTACACATGTCCTGCTTCAGACAGCATAGGCGGTCGCCCTCTCACTCTCAAACAGCGGTTCTCAAAGGCTTCCAAAAAAGTGAATCGTGGGTCGAAACAAGACGAACATGGCGGTCTCTCTGATTCAATACTG
>JBBPJL010000101.1:0-31134 GCA_038088675.1 Xanthoconium separans | reverse complement strand
ATGGGGGCTAGATTGTGCGACCGTCCTGGCGTTGATCACGCCTGGCAAGGTGATCCATGCCCCGAACGCTGGTTTAGCAGCTTTGAATGCCTGTGCGAGAGAGTGAGTGGTCATGGGGAAGCAGTGCTAACCTGCGCGAGTGTGACCCACCCACTGTGAACATGGGAGGACGGATCATTGCGGGCCGGGTGTGGTATCGACCCTATACTTGGGTTAGGGTTATCTCTTTCATAGCTCGATGAAGTCAAAGACAAAGTCTGTGGATACAGGATGGGTCAGGAAAACATCCTTCCATCTGCAGCATATTTCGGTATGATCCAGTGAATGATCTAAAGAGTTATGGTAGTAGCAGAAGGCCCACCAGTTGATTCGGGAGGATGCTCGCATGGATACAAAAAAAAAAATCCTTTGGTCACTCGATCATTATCTGCCTCTTCGTCATTTCCCCTGATAACTGCGCTTTCCAGCGCCGAACCAATGCTGAGCGTACTTTGGGAAGTGGTTGGACACTTACCGGCCAGCGCAACATCTTCCGGGAAGCAAGTTCGATACATTTATCGCACTCGTTCCCCACTGGGAGAGTATTCATTTAGGGGACATACTCTCGTGCATCTGTCATGCATGCCTCCAAATTTCCAAACCTGCAAGTCACTCTTTCATGTTTCCTGAACTGACATTGCACAGATTTTACGTTCTTTGCCCTGTTTTCAAGTTTTCACTCCTAGACCCAGCTCCGTGCATCGGGTTTCCCTGCTGCCATCATTGAAAGCTGCCCTTCCAAGCAGGATGTCTCCTCAGCCGGCGTTGACACGACATACCATTCGGAACTGTCGCAGGTTCAAGGGTATTCCCAAGCGCTTGTCTTGGACGATAACCGGCTAACCAGGTGCACGCGTGGCTTTTCAGCAATCTCCGTTGCGCGCAGGTCACAGATAATGAGACTGCTGGCGTTTGGCATGGGCATCGCCCCTTATCACAAATAACAAGATAGTTGATATGCGATCCTCAGATCCACCTTGCGTCACACATAGTTAGTCCAGAATTAGATCGATGTTCTTGTTCTTTATTAACACGAACACTCTGTTTGGTGGTATCGCGCCTTCCCTGCAAGCTTGCAGCCGTTGGTTTGTGGTATACCATCGTCTGTATCTCACAACGATCATAGATTTCGGCGTAACGCTAGTAACATACTTTTATCCCGTTTACTTCGTCGAGAACTGATAATTGATAATCATCGATAATGGCTCACCCCGAGATTTAACACCGATGATTTTCTCCCACCCGTTCTTAAGTGGATCTCCAATGACGTAGTAAGGGGCAACTTCTTCTCCTGCGGCGTGGCGCGATCCAAGAAACGATGAAGAGTTTCGGCCGAGTTAGAGGTGCATGGATTCCGTAGAAGCCTTCATATTTTTTTCAACCTTAAGGTGGAGAGCGCCACCGATGCATATGTTTGATCTTATCACGGCAGCAGTATGACTAGGCCGCCGCATCTCAGTTGCACCCCTTGCGTATGTAGACCCTGGCAACGGTAACCTGATCTCGGATTCAGTGTAAATGTCGGAGGGTGTGAACCAAAGAACAATGACATATTAATTAATCTATGTAGTGAGGAGAATACGCACAATCAGGCGTAGAGTTGTTGTGGTGTACTCTTCGGGGCAAGGGTCACCAATGGATCTTGCACATGTTTCCCACTCCTTGCCTGATACCTGCGTTCCGCCAGTGGTGGAAGCACACATCCCTCTCCTCTAGCAATCCACTCGGTTATCCACCACGATCCACGACCTTGGTCACTTTTAGTTTTCTTTATATCCCTGAGCGCCTCTAACAACCATAGATCGGGCTTGTTGGAATGGCGAGCGCGCAGAAACTTTTCTTTGGGCTCGGCAAATGGTTTAGTGTCTCTTAGAAGCTTTTGAAGGGCCATTCGGATATCTCTGCCAAGTAACGAGGCATGTTTGTTCTTGCTGCGTAGACAGGCTGCGTATAGCATGGCACAGCTAGGGGGATCCTGGGTGACAGGCAAGAGACTGTTGAGGCCAAAGAGCGATACTGCGGCAATTACGTTCTCGAGAGGATATTTTTGATACAGAGAATGAAGGAGGTTACGCGCAGCGGGGAAGGATGAGAGCGCGAGACCATATTTGGGGTGATCTCCGAAAACTTTCAGAGCGAGCAAGGGACAGTCAAGCTCTTCGCACCGACCTATGGCATAAATAAAGAGTTTAGGAAACGAGATGAGTGCGTCTACATGTGACACTAGGGTCGAGCGAAAACGTACGAACAAACAGCTCAGCATCCAGCGAGGTAAACGATTTTCCTGACTCTCTCCATCGAGGGAATAGTTCTGCAGTGGCCTCAAGGTGTTCTGCCTTGGTAGCAAGCTGGAAAAGACGCGACCAGGCTGTGGTTCGGACTTGGCCAGCCTTTACGACTTTGAGTCGACCAGTACGGTCACGCACGAACCGCGCAAGCTCGTGGAATTGGTGTTCCCGCGCATTGGAGTAATTTGACAGCTGCTTGGTGGATTTCTTGAGTGTTATTTCTGACACGGACTCGTCCGGGATACCGAGGTCACCGTCATCACTGGGTCGTCGAGCTACACATGTGAATTCATGGCTTTGGACAATGGGATAAACAAGGACGTACTGGGAAGTGAGACGTGTATTTGTTTCACCAACACTGAGCTTGAGATGCGGGGGGCATGAATCGGTACGCAGCGCCTCACAGCAAGACTGGCCGCCATCGAACGAGCACCGCAAACTCGGACACAGCGCAAGGAATTTTCAGATCGAACCAAACAAACACAAATTCACTGAAACGATGATCCTCGGAACTGGCGACTCATCAGACGTCAGCCAATATAAGACCATAATAGAACAAGTAAATTCATGTTTGGATCATTGCAGTATTCTGGCAAGATCGAGTTCCATAGACAGCATGTAATGGCATGGATAGAAGCAGTGAAGGTTGCACTGCAGTGACTCTCACAGGCGGGCTAGAAGCCGAGAGAAGTGGCTTACAAGCTTGGTAAAATTTGCCTAATTATGGACCTACTCACAGCATCGACGGCCTACGGTCGCATGTATCCATGCACACAGGTTGGTTTCGAGGCAAAAATCGACGCAGATGGGAATTTGTTCGTATAATTCGCGGCCGATGGTTTCTTCGGGACAACCAAGCTCGAGATCGAAACTACTCAGCTGGACGCTTAGTATATCGCAGATTGCCCATTGGTCATGGCTAGCTCCTGTGGCGCCTTCATTATTGCCATGGTGGCCGGACGATAGTCGGGAGAAAATAAAACAAACGGTGGTGATGATACAGTAAGTATTGGGATGCCCTTGCTACGCCTTGTGCACTCACGTTTTCATAATTTTAGGATATTCGCCTGAATCTGAATCATATCCGTCGGACGATTTTCTGTCATCGGAAATGAATTATTTATCGACAGCTTCCTTATCTCGTGCGTCCCTGTGTCGCGTTCCTGTCAGTTGTCACCTTGCCACTGATCAAGGTTTACATGGATTGACGAGATAACAGTGCATCTCTACGGCATGGTATGTTTTTTTTTTGCATCTTGATCCGTGACTCCTCATTGGATGATAGCACCTCCTCTCTCCTGCTGAGTAAGCACAGTTCTTATCTCGCCAAGCGTTCCGCTCTCTGGGAATCAGGTCAAAGGTACACAACTCCCACACCCCGAGCCGGTATATTAACGCCACATTCTGGGCCACTTGACCTCCTCACAAACGTCCACCGCCTACAGCCAAGATATTGTCTTCCGCAATCTAGCCGCTGTAGCCGCTCCCCAAGATGGTGAACGTAACCTACGACTCGTGTAAGTTCAGGGCTCCTTGAACTTTGTTTACGTTTCTCGCTCACTTTCGCCCCTACAGCTGGCGACCTTCAATGGTCCGCCTCCCCGCACATGACCGACATATATAATGCTACGCTCGGCATAACCTCTGGCGTATATAACGAGGGTGACATTGCCTGGACCCTCGCCTCGACCGCCCTGGTATGGATCATGATACCAGGCGTTGGTTTCTTTTATTCTGGTCTTTTGCGGAGGAAAAATGCCCTCAGCATGATCTATCTTAGCATGATGACTGTCGCAATGGTGTCGTTCCAGGTACGCTAGATGATTCCATTCGAGCGACAGACATTCACCCAACGCTAGTGGTTCTTCTGGGGATACTCTTTGGCGTTCAGCGAATCCGCTGGCAAATTCATTGGCAATCTGGGTGAGTCGTCCACCATCGGATGGTTTGAACGGGCCTCATTTTTCATAGACCATTTTGCCCTCATCAATGTGCTCAGCCAGCCGTCTGTCGGCAGCATTCGCGTACCTGCAATAGTATTTTGTGTCTTCCAGCTCATGTTTGCTGCCATCACGTAGGCCATCCCCTGCATTTGAAAAGGTCGTCGCAGCTTACGTTGCCTTTGCATAGTCCAATGATTGCGATCGGCGCAGTCGCAGAGCGGAGCCGACTTGGGCCTCTGCTCGTGTTCGTGTTCGTGTGGTCAACATTAGTGTATGACCCGATCGCGTGTTGGACGTGGAACCCCAACGGCTGGTCCTTCATGCTAGGAGGACTTGACTTTGCCGGTGGCACCCCTGTCCACATCTCTTCTGGTACCGCAGCTCTGGCCATTTCACTCTACCTTGGCAAGCGCCGTGGTTATGGTACAGAGCGCCTTGCTTACAAGCCTCACAACACCACCTACGTCATTCTGGGTACTGTCTTCCTTTGGTTTGGCTGGTTTGGATTCAATGGCGGATCGGCTTTGTCCGCCAACTATCGTGCTACACGGGCTTGCATCGTCACCAACCTGGCTGCTAGCGTTGGTGGTCTTACTTGGATGCTTTGGGTGAGCATTTTCAGGTAATCGATTGATATTATTCATGACCACATTCTGCAGGATTGGCGCTTGGAACGCAAGTGGTCCGCTGTTGGTTTTTGCTCTGGTGCCATCGCTGGCCTCGTTGCCATTACCCCTGGTTCTGGGTTTGTTGATTCCCCGGCCGCGGTACTGTTCGGTTTCATGGCTGGTACAGTTTGCAACTTCGCAACGCAGTTGAAGTTCCTTTTCAAGTACGATGACACTCTCGACGTGGGTCCTTAAATCAAGCACCTTAGCTAGTGCTCACCAATGACATAGATTTTTGCCTCCCACGCTATCGGTGGCATAGTGGGCAATCTTCTTACTGGTCTTTTCGCTCAGTCCAGCGTCGCGGGTGCTGATGGGATCACGTCCATTCCTGGAGGCTGGCTTGACCACAACTACAGACAACTCGGAATTCAACTGGCAGACTCGGTATCTGGCCTTTCTTATTCCTTCGTCATGACGGTGAGTCGGCTTGTTACGTTCAGCGAGTGCGACTCAGTTCATTGTCCTCCTTATTTTCAGACCATCATTTTGTGGGTCATGCACTTCATTCCTTTCCTCCGTCTGCGTTGCGACGAGGAGACTGAGATCATTGGTATCGACGATGCCGAGATGGGCGAATTCGCGTACGACTACGTCGGGATCGAGGCTGAGTTGCTACCTCGGCAAGAGTACAACAACACTGCTGCAGGCGGGAGCCGTGAACCCCAGCACACCACCTCGACCTCGCAGGAGAGCGAACATGAAAAGGTGGCCAATGTCTCCGCTGTGCCAACACTGAACGCCTGAGGGACCACGTGCTACTGGCTGCGGAATAAGAAAATTTGGCTTCTCATCCTCTTGTTATTTCTGACTCTCGTTCACCATTGAATGTGCCGGACGCTTGGGTAATCGGACTTGGAAATGTGACCAGTGTCTTGTTCCTCACGCTACTGCTACCAGTTTTAAATATATTTAATTAGTTCTAGTTTAGTTGCACGAGCACCGAGTGTGGTTCGTGATCCGATTGACATGGTCAGTGACAGACTTGTCACTCATTTTCCCCCTTACGCTAGTCGTGTTTGAGTCGTACGATAAAAGCAATCCTGCGCGCGGAAAACAAAATTGAAACGACGTTCTCGGAGTGAGGAAAACATCGCAGGCACACACGCACTACAACAAAAGGCAACTGCGTTTCTCCGACGGCAATTATCCGGTGCCAGCGCCGCCAGCCATCGGTGGCGTTGGTTGACCAAGCAGTAGTCACGAGCATGTTGACAAGTGATTGACAGGAATAGAGAGTTGTGCGGAGATTGAAACTGAGCTATGAACCAGTGCCGATTTGAACTCCGAGAGGACAGTGCCAAATCTGGCTTGAGGGGGTGATGTTCCCTAGCAGCCACAGCCATTCAAGGCTGAGTAGTAGTTCACGAAAGGCAGGTGGGGTCTAGGCCAGGGTGATCCTGACAGTTTGGCAATACGATAAGGCCCGCAGTCTGATAATGTAACCAGTTGGGGACCTGGCGTGGAACACTTCATCACACCCACTCCACCATCCCCTCATGTCAGACCCTCCACCTTACTCTGATGGAGCCCAAGAACCCCCGCCACAGTACACGTTTCCCGAGACATTCAACATCGGTCGCCGCAGTGTCACCTTGCTCATCCAACCCCAACAACTTAGAGGTCACCTCTCCCTGTTGCATGCATTTCACAACCTTCGGGCGAACGTGGAATCCAATGACGTACAGCAGTTTCCGAGTAACGTTCGTGAAATGATACCTGAGAAACGTTGGGGATGGTTCGTGAACATCGCAGTCGAGAGGTTCGTTTTGAGTCGAAATGATCTCATCCTTTCGAAACTCATCTTTCTCAGATTTGAGCGCTGGTGCCGCAGCCTCGGCGATTGGTGTTTCGTGAACCTTGAGTTGGCACTTCCACCGGTTGATGTGCTCATGGTTTGGCATGCTTATCTTCTCAATCCAATGTAAGGATTTTTTTTCATGCGTGTGCACCACCTGTGCCAGCGGTTAACCTCTTTGAATAGATGGTTTGCAGAAGATACGGCACGTATATCGGCGTTAGCCCACTTGCCAAGGGTTACGGAGTATCTCGCCACCAACATTGTGTGTGGCCTAATCTAACGGTCTACATCCCGCTAAAGCATGATCCAGGGATCTCCTGGAGTACTCATTACTAACTCACCGCATCCTGATCGAGTGCACAACTGGAAGCACCACACAAACACACCGTACGACCCATTGGACGCAGCAGCAACTGTATCCGACAAAAAGATCCGGTGCCCATATTGCGAGCACCGGATGGCTGTGCGTAAGCCGTCGATTCACTCGTTGGTATTGCTGTGAGGTATACCTGACGACCACCAGCATTCCTTGGTCCAAATGGTTCAGGATATGCGCAAAGTAACTTTGTTGCTAGCTGCGCGTCGTGTGGAAAGACGTTCAATAAAACCCTGTTGGGTCTTCGCAAGTTTGCGAGTGATATTGTAGTGACCAGCGGATTCCTCTCGTACGCTCCCCTTAAGCTCAGTGATGTGCACTGTGCTTATTTGCGTTTTAATTAGTGGGACCCTGCACACCGCTGATAACCAGTACGACACTGCTCGTGCCACATTGATCAAGCAACGTGTCATGGCGGCGGCTAAGATCACCTCGTCCGACGCGCTCACCGCACGCACGTTCATGGGGAAATTGGGGTTTGATCCCGCAATGCTGACCAGGATATTGAGCGACCAAATTCAGCAGAGAATGTATGCGCTAACGTCGATCCGGAGCAATATTTTCTAACTACTTTACTAGAGGAAGGAGAATCCTGAGTGCATACACGGATGACCGACCATTCTCAGTCGAGCTCGTGGGTGCTGTCAGTTTAGATCTTTTTTTTCCCCCTCTGTGACCCCACTCAACCACAACTTTAGGTATTGCGCCAGGGTTCATTCGTGCAAAAAATGGTTGACCTCGGCTGGACGGATCCCAACTTTCTAGCTGACGAAGACGAGATGCTTATTATGCAACATTGCGTTGCAAGATACCATGCGTGCGTATGGCCCGACGATTTCTGTCGCAGTTTAGCTGAACTCTCCAGTTTTCTGGGGCTCATGGCTGATGCTCCAGGGTCGTTCTTCGTTCCGACACTCGACATCGATCTTGCATGGCATACGCACCAGCTCAGGGGAACTCATTATCATACAGAATGCAAACAAGTCGTGGGTCGATATATCGACCAGTGAGTCTTTGTTCTACTTATATCATGATGGAATTCGAGAAATTTGCCACCAGCGATGACAAAGTCGACGAAGATCATCTCGCAACGGGATTCGACATCACATGCCGTGCTTGGACCGTATGTACATCGACAAAAAAAAAATAATACTAATGCTTGACTAATATGTGTAGAATCGATATGGTCTCCCATATACGTACTGCGGCTGTCCTCTACCTGGTACGACGCTGGGTCAGCGATTACGCAAGGCATTGTCGCTACACCGTCAACGCACGACCATCGAACAGGACCTTCTTTGTCCACCACCCACTGCTGCGGCTGGCACGCACGCGAGCGACCACAACGCCGTCTACATCAACGGAAAGGCAGCCGAACACGCACGCGAGCTGCGACGACAAAAGGCTGAGCGACGACGGCGCCGAGAAATGCTCGACGCCCAAAGCAAGGACAAGCTCAAGGGCAGCGAGTCCGACGCGCTGCGCCACAGGAGTGGAGCGCAGATGCGGGCGCACGAGCTCGCATTCTTCTATCCCGTTCCGCTGTGGATTGGGGCTTGCGTTGCTGTGCCGTTTGTGGTGGAACAGGGCGCGTGTGCGACGGTGTGTCGTTTTGTGGTTTTTTCTTTCTCTCTTTCCATTGACGAGCTTTGGTTGTGCGTCTAGGACGTGGGCGGTTGTGGGGCTGCGTGTGCTGGGAGCAGCTGCGGAGGTGGTGGCGGCGGTTGCGGAGGTGGTGGTTGCGGAGGTGGTGGTTGCGGCGGCGGCGGGTGTGGTGGGGGTGGTTGACGCGCATCTTACTCTCTACAATTCAGTCCCAACAAAATCCACAATGTAACTCTTTGTAGTTTTTCTATCGATCGTCTGAAACATGGAACAATATAACAAGTCTATACGCAACGGAGGTATTTCTAAGGTCGATTCCATATCGAACTCAATAATTCTCGACGAGCCGCGTTACCGCCTGCGATTCCGATTCCCCATCATGACGATCAATCACTTTTGCAAGCATCTAAAAAAAATCCACCAAACCAGATTAGCCAAAACGCACCACGGCTCGATCGAAAGGAATGGACGCATTACCTCGTTGACCCGCAAGAAGCGTTCTACAAACTCCGACCCGAGAACGTCCTTGATCGCATCGTCCGAGGCCAAGTACTCCCTCGCCTCGCCAAGGTTCAAAGGGAAACGTTTCGTGATTCCCAACGACGCCTTCTCCTCGTCCGTCAGCTCGGCAGCCAACTGGCGGGTGTCGTGGTTCTTCACGGTGAGTGCACGGCCGTCTCTGACACCGAGTATACCACACGCCAAGACACCTGCGATAGCCAGATAAGGATTGGACGTGCCATCGATCGGTCTAATCTCAAAGTTACGCGAGCTTGGGGACGTCGCTTTTGTGAGCCGAACGGGAGCCTCTCGGTTTTCGACGCCCCAACAGACCCACGTGCCTCCCGACCATATCCCATCCAACATTCGGGCATAGGAAGCAGACAGGGGAAGCGTGAGTGCAACCACGGAAGGAAGATGTTGCATAAGACCAGCGAGGAATGCGGATTCGACGGGGGTCAGAAACTCGGATCCAGATGCGCCCGGTCTTTCCCCGCGTACTGAGACATGCATATGCGCGCCACTTCCGCCTGTCGATCGTTCTCAGTCAGAACACGGTCGGAAATATGAACATGCTCATTTACTGACAGCTGTCCAGGGCAAGTCTAGGTGCAAACGTCGCCCTCAGACCATGCTTGCTCGCGATGTTGTAGATGGTCTCGCGGGTGTGGACCAATGCATCAGCAGCCCCGAGTGGAGTCATGGGACCAGTGACGACTTCGTACTGGCACAGAGTGAGCAAAAATAGGTATTAGCCAGATGGGGCGGACGAACCTGTCCTGGAGCACCCTCTGAGTGATACATCTGAAGCTCGATGCCGTCCGCTTGGATGGCATCTGCGATGTCTTCCATTACTCGAGCTTCGACCGTTCCTGTGGCAGTCGCGATGGCAGTCGACCATTGGTGATCGTTCACGGGAACGAGCGGGTCGGTGGACTTGAGAAGGACAAATTCTGTCTCCGAGCCCACTAAAAACTGGATACCGAGTTCTTCTGCAGCATATCTAGGGGACCATGCCATCAGCGACGTTCATTACCGCACTTGAGTTTTCTCACCGCACGAGACGGGATAGGACGGTGCGGGGACAATAAGGCACTTCAAAGGAAGGACCGGTAGGGCCTGGAACGGACACCTGCTCTTGGAAGAACCCAAAGAATACGGCGTGACCGGGAGCGTAGGTGCAGAGGCGGAACGAAGAGAAATCGATGACATAGATGTGCTCTCCGACGTGGGTGAAGCCAGGTACGACTTGGAGGACTACCATCCCCAGGGTCACCTTGGTCACGGTAACGCCGGGTCGCTCCGATTCGAGGAGCTTGAGGAGGTGGGGCACAGAGAGGATACGGCAGCGGACCTGATTGTTCAAGTCCACCCATTGAATTCGGACATATCGAATGTCATGTGTACGAAAGAGGGATGTAAAGTCCTGATGAACGTTGGATGGCGAAACAAGTCGTTGACCAGTCACTGGACGAAGAGACATATCAGACAGAGGGACTTCAGAGAGGAAGAGAATGAAGCCAGGATGGCGATGGAACGATCAATTTAATGGCTGACATACGCGAAGGCTATGTAGGCCAATGGAAACAGATAATAGATAATATGACATCGATGAATGACAAGTCGGGCGGTGTCTTGAAGATCGCAACACGCACCGGGGACAGGGATCGAAAAGAATTTGATAGATCATCAGGCCTCCATCATCAGAAAATACACTGTTGATATACAATCATTCGCTGCACTCTTCCTTCGTACGTGGCTACTTTCTGCCCGCTTTCTTGGCAGCTGCCCTCGCCCTGGTGATTTGTTTTTTCCAGCCGAAGCACAGGTTACACTCTGACATGCGTCGCAACTCAGTAATTGGTCACTGACAGCGGCACTGGTGAAACGAGGCTCACCCGCAGATCCATGTTTCTTGCATTGATACACGCCGTCCTTGTTGGTAGTCACCGCGGGGGGTTCGATGGGGTCGCGGTCGATGGGTTCGAACTGGACACCAAAGCGTAAGCAAACGTTTGGACTGTCAATCAAAGAGATCGACCCCGTAGAACGAATCGTTCTCCTCCCTTCCGTCATATCCGCAGTCCGTACACTATTATCGACATCATGTCAAGATGCGAGGTCATGTGGGGGCAACCATCGATACGTACGACTTCTTTCAAGTGCGTACAGAATACGGCGTCGTTGATCTCGACGGTGGTGGCCATGAGTAGATAATTTGTGGCGTGGGTTCACGCGCCAATTGTAACAACCACCAAGTGGACATCATTTTCAGCCGACAGTTAGTAAACCGACATGGCAGACAGACTCCCCCCCGAACTCTGGTCGTACATTTTTGACCTCGCAGCGGATGAAGACACCATATTCTACCCCGGACTGCAAACCAGCATGGCCCAATCGACCTGGTCCAAGTCCCCCTGGGGCGGGTGGACAGTCCGAACGCCGCAAGACATCATCAGCATCATCCAACGACGGAGCTACGCCACCAAGAAGGTCTCGTTCCATCTCGCCTCCCTTGTATATCGCTCACATCGCCTTTGTTTCTCAGTCGATCATCGCCGCCTGCAGGACGTGGCGCAGGCTCGGCACCGAGTTTCTCGTCCGGTGTCTCTTCTTTGGCAGTCCTACCAAGCTGCGTCTTCTCCGCGACATCCTTGATCGCGATTCTTCCCTCGGATGGTGGACGAGACGTCTGCATATCACCCACTTTCTGAACGGACGCGGTCCGAGCATGGACGATTTCGAGGAACCGCTCATCGCTATCCTCGAACAGTGTCCCAACCTCGAAATTTTCATCGTCGACTGGCCCTTGTCGACCGCGTTTGGGCCCATCGCAGATACGCTCGGAAACTCCTGTCATAACTTGCGCACCGCACACTGGCACGTACCATCCGAACTCCTTTCAAAGGTGATCTGGGCCCTCGACACGCTCCCCACTCTAGTCGCTGTCCACCTCGAGTTTGCCCCACCAATCAAGGAATCGGACACCATCACACTTGGTTGCGCACAGGACGTCAAACTGAACCTTCCAAATCTCCAGCAGCTCTTCCTCAATGGCTTTTGCCAGGAATTCATAGAACAAGCAACGGGGTGGTCGCTTCCACTGTTGCGCAGTTTCACATTTGACTTTGGCACCAAAGCTACCGAAGTTCCAGACGTTGTCGCCTTCCTCGTTCAACACGGCACGACCATCCTCTTTCTAGACTTGAACTGCATACCCATGCTGGACGTCCGTACCATCCTCGACCTCTGTCCCTTCCTAGTTACCTTCTGTTTCAATCTCGATTGGAAAATCTCGCCACTACCAAATCCCGATGCCACTGGCAATCCCGAGGACGAAGCTATGCAACCAATCACTCTTACTAATCGTCCACATGATCACATCCAGCACATCGGACTTCATGGACTCTTGTACGCCTTTGACGTGGGTTATGCAGCAGCGTACGCTGACATCGACCCCCTGCGGACAATCATGGTGCAGCGCAGAAACGACCGCAACTTTGTGGCTTTGAACAAGGCATCGTTTCCTAAATTGGAGCGTGTGAGGGTCTTGAACCCAAGGGTGTTGCAAGACCTAAATGACAATAATGGGCCTGCGGAATCATGCTACGAACGTTGGGAAAGGTGGTGGGATATGTGCACAAGGATGCACGTCAGACTGGAGGATTGCTCCGGAGGCGCGCTTGGCAATCTCCCTCAGGACCCAGATGAGGAAGAACAATACAGCGAGGAGGAGGAGGAAGACTACGAGTATGCCACGGACGAGGAGCAGCAGGAGTGGAAAGGGAGCGTTGGCTTGGGCGAGTTGAGGGAGTTGCTGGAAGAATGCAGAAGGATGTCAGAGGAAGGCAAACGAGAACAGTCAACCTTTCAGTTTATGCTCTCGCCGCCCACTTAGTGACTGTTCAATGATTACCCGCTTTTCCCTCTGGGGTCCGAGTCTTGAATACCCCTCTTTTCACTACGTCTCGGACGACGTCAACTGCTCGTTCTGTATAGACTTGGTTGTCTTCGCCGAGCCGCTCTCGACCTATATTCCATTCTAGCTTTGTGCTTGCTCACAAACACATGGACATACCTATGATGGCCCAGTTTCGCGTGCTGGGGATACGAAGCGTATCACATTCCACCTTCCATCCCATCCATTCACTCAACTTGGCCAGCCAAATCCTATACATCGAATATTGACTTTGACGACCACCCTCCCCACCCAAATTCAAACGGTCCACAAACGCGTCATCGTCGATGCTCGGGCTCGCGTTCATATAGGTCGTAGTCGACCCGCGTGCGAACCGCTCGTCGAACGACCAGGCACAACACGGGATGGAGAGATACCCAGATGCATGCTCGAGGGTCGCAATGAGAGGGAGCCAAGGCGTCAGTTCGTCAGCGTGGTTTCCGATGAGGAACGTGCCCGACTGGAGGTGGGGTACGGCGTTCTGTCTGCCGTCTGTCTCACCTCCGGCGTAGTGCGTCGGATCGAGAGCGTGTACGTGCAAGGCGGCGCGTGTGGGTTCGGGGTAGTGATCCCAGGAGGTACGTGCGCGGAGGTCGATGCCGTGGCCGCGGTATCCCTCGGAGACGAGGATATGAGTGAGGAGACCGTTTCCGCATCTGGCATGCGGAGCTGAACGCAGGAAATAGCGATTTGTTTGGTGGACTTACCCAAGGTCCAAGAACCCCCCAGGAGGTTGGGGCCAGCGCTTCCATGGCGCTTCGTGACTTGGCATATGATCGTCCGACGGCTGCACCGTGTCGACAAACGACTGTTTCCAGAGAAGCATGAGGTAGGTCGCGATTCCGATATCCTGGAGGAGTGTCAGCCAATCGATAAACGTGTAGCCGTTGGCGCTACCTCGAACACATGCTTGAGCGGGTCGGTGGACTCCTTCCAGTCGGATACCAGATGCTTGTGCCGTTCTCGCATGACGAGATAGAGATCCTGGTATGCCTCTCTGTGTATCAGACAATCGTGCTTCACGCGCTTTTGGTAGTGGGTCATTGCGCCCCAACCGTATCGATGGAGGGTGTCGAGGAGGGCCAAGGCCGTGCGATAGAGTCTGGAGTTGGGATCCAAGGGCGTATCGGGCAACGGGACCGCCTCTATGCGCAGGATCGGGGGTGTGCAAGGGACGAAGCGAAAAGCGAGGTGGCGAACGGCGGGATGATAGAATGGTAGAGACGCACCGGGAAGGAGGAGGGGAGTGAGCACGAGGGTGCATGGAACGCCGCCATCTGTGTGCGCATATAGGGTGCAGAGTTGGTCTATGGGAGGATCGCGAGCAGGTCTGCGGGGGAGGAGTGTGCGATGTATGGTATAAACGGGGCGATGGGATTGGAGACGACCTTGGCTGGTGTCAAACGACTCGCTGACGGTGTCTGAGCGGAGAATGAGTGTCGAATTGTACTCTGGATGACGGACGAGTTGCTCGACGGCGTGCTGAAACTAGATGGAGCAGATAGTATGAGCTCATCGCAAGGGCGTGTCGTCACTTACAAGGTGGGATGCAAAGTCTGCTGGACAAGCGACGATGGGGATCCAAGGTTCGTCGTCGTTCAGGGACAGCAATGGGGGGATCGTGGCGTCACAAGGGCAAGGAGTGAATCGAGGACGAATGACGTTCATAAGTTCGAGTGTATCGTATATTACAAGACATGGCGTCGTTACAAACACAATATATCCAACATCAACGAAAAGAGAGAGAAAGCGACGCCCAACAGTGAACATGAGTGCTAGCCTTCAGAGACTGATGGGGGTGCATCCCACGTTGATGACGCCGTTCTGCAGCGCGGGATTAAGCAAGATGACGAGGGGAGAAGGAGGGGAAGCTCACAAAGCGGGAGTCGTTGCAACACACGGGATTTGATTCGCACTTCACGGCAGAGCCAGCTCCAGCGAGTGAGGTGCATTGAACGCCCACTTGGTCGTTCTCGAGTGGAGGAACGAGGTTGAGCAGCTCCAGCAGAACGGACATCTGGGGAGAACCAGCCTGATCCAAGATGGTGTTAGACTAGTAGTGGTGGAGCCTGGACAAACGCAACGCACCGACTGAACGCTCTCGCAGCACTGGGCGGTTGAGCCGACGTTGCACATGACGGGGTTGCGGGCGGTGAGGGGACCGCTGCGGGCGAGTGCGACGAGAGGGAGAACGGCGAGAGCGTGGCGGGCGAGCATGCTGCGAGGGGGGCGGCGGGAAAAAGGAGCGTATGGGTTCAAGGATGAGGGTAAGAGGGAAAAGAATGTTGGAGGGTTGGATCGACGATGGTCCGACTTTTATATATCTGGAGCATTCCAATTCGCACCACAATACTAATGACCAGAGAGATCCCCGCCGTCTCGCTATCACCTGCAGCTGTAGTAAGCTCTTCACGATCTACACTCCCTCGGACCGCACCTTTGCCCCGAGCGTGCCCACTAGACACATCGATTAGCTGACCAATCACTCTAGTTGCTACATCTGATACATTAAGCTGCACCGGCGCCGTTTGATCGTCCACCCACGTGACTCGCCTTTTCGGGCGCGCACTCTTCCCGGGCGTTGTTCACTCCTGATCGCGAGTTTCATCCTTGCCTTGCTTTCTCTGTTGCTGCTCCTCCCTCCTTTCTGCACTATCGTCCCCCCCACTCACCATCGTGACTGCTGTTTGTTTCGTCGCTCTCGCCTCATTCAATCTTTCGTGCACGTGCGCTTCGTCATCGTCTCCTATGCCTTGCCACTTCCTCTCCTATTCACTTTCTCCCTCAAACAATCATCATGGCAACTTTGTGTGTCGCACATGGCATCATTGGTGTTTGCAATGGGCATGCATTCACCTTTGTGAAAGGAAAAAAACTACTGGGAACATGATGGTTTCCTGCAATCTCTTTGTCAACAACTTCAACAGCCACATTCTTGATGATGTTCCTGGAGAGTTTCGTGTGTTTCTTTCTTTTGCAGAACAATAAGTTGCTCATGAGCACTAAACAGATTATCTGCTCAGTTCCAATGTACTGAAAGAAGCCTATAATCTCCCTTATGACACTCCTGAACAAACTCCTGACTACCTTGCCTTGCTGAATCACCCTGGTGTCCCACCACACCAACTAACTCTCAAAGTAAACACCATTTGCTCCATCAAATGAAATCTCTCCATGGAACACAGTTTGGTGCACAACACATGTGTTTGTATCTTGAACATCCACAGATGTTTCATTGAAGTCCAGTTGCTTGGACAACAATCCACTCATTGCATCCCCCGCATCACCTTCAACTTCACCCCTCCTGGTTCTGATTGGACAATCACCTGATGACAGTTTCCTCTCTGACTTGTGTATGCCACAACATTCAATGGTTGTCAAGGACTTACTCTGGACTGTGCAACCATCAACCTCTGAGTCAACCCTTTCGTGCACAGGCAATTATACACTGTGCTTGCACAAGTAAGACATAAAGAAGACATGCTATTACTTTTCTCTCCAGATAATGTTGAACAATTGAGCACAAATGTCATTTACTGTACTTTCTTACTATAACACTGCCATTTGTCCCACATCCGAAGGTTAGGAACACTTGTTTTTATTATAAACTATATACCCTCATCATCATCTTCATCACCAGACACCTCGGCGTTCTCCTGTCCAGCCTTGGCCATGAGCGAAGCCAAATCCTGTTCTTCTGTCTCCGATACTGCTTTGGGCTACAATACAATTTCAAGCATTAATCAGTGCGAATGCGTCAATAGTTGGCGTACCTTCATTTTCACAACCAACGCCCCTCCTTGAGTTTCGATCGTACCTTGTATAGATTCAATAGCACGTTCGAGGCGGTCTATGGCAACAAACTAAGGATATATGCATGTTAGCACGTAGAATCCCCCGCGCTCTGCTAGTCCTCACCTTGTCCGTCGAGTTCGTGCTCAATACATATAGCGGCGGGGCGACCAACTTAGCTTTGATTGGAACAGTCTCGTTGCTCTCTTTTTCACCTGCCCTGAGTGCTTTTTTGATGGCATCGATACCAGCCGGCGTGTAGCACGTCAGCTCAATGTCCGCTCGCAGTTTGATGGGTTGCGGTGTCAGTCGGCGAGCGATCGTGCTTGTGAGCGCAGAGATTGTGGAAGGACCTGGTGAATTCGCAAGTGTAGAAAACACCGTATCTTGTTCGCTGACATGACCGTGCACTGTCAGCATACACTCATGAAAAACAAGGATACACTCACGCAAGGGCCAGCTTAAACGCATCATAAGGATGTCCATACGTCTTGCCGAGCGGCCAAGCCACCTGCTCGTAAAGCTTTTCCAATCGGGCTTCTTCACTCGAGCCGCCCGGTACTTCTTCGGCTGCGACAGCGTCTTCCTCGGCAGGAGCGCCTGGGGCATCGACAGCAGTGATTTTCGATGCAACGTGTCGCATGATGGAGGCCACTGCTTTGGATTTCATGTAGCGTTCTTCGCACTTGGTAATGTCTTCCGGCGACACGCGGCGTTTCGAGAGATCGATGTAGCCTCACAAAGGACTCAGAGCGAGTCGCATGTGCCATGTATGCGTGTTTCGACACACCTTTTTCGCGATCCACCCTCAGTACAACGACGACTTCGTTCCTGCCAACCCGGATCAGTTTTTGGATTGATCTTATCCGTCGTCTCGAAAGCTCGGAGAGCAAGATCATTCCCTCGATATTGTCGTACTCCAGCTGTTCTCAGAATGCATCAATCCTCGTCTGCACGCTGGCTGACGATGCACAACTCACTAGCTTCACATAAGCACCCATCTCTGCAATCTGACGAACTTGCACCATCACAAGTTCGTCTACCTCTGGGTATCGTTGTTCATAGTACCGCATGGCTGTCGACTACCGAGAGGCTGTGGTTTGGGGGGGAAGGGCCGATAATCACAGTCTCTTACGTAATGCTATACAAGTAGAAAACTACATTGACCCTTGATTTGTAGCATGATTGGGATTCGGGACCAAGAGATCCTCCGTGCTTCGCGATGCGCGTTCTGCATGGAAATTAGTTCATAGCGTTCCGCATGCAGTAAACCGACCTTTGTCTTTGCGTGATTCCGCGTAGCTATTTTCGATTTCAGCGAGAATCGCGTCCTGCATCGCAGCGACTTCCTCGGCCGACTTGCATGTCTTATACCTCTCCAGATATACTCTAAAGATGAAAGACATGTCAAATCTAGCCGTAAAATACAGCAGACAGCTGTGCACTCGCCCATTGACCTTCCAGAAAGAGTCTCCCCAACCAAACCCACTCAAGAGGGTCTCTGCATACTCGTCAAATCCAGTGATATAGAAAGCGGCGGCAAGTGCTTCCACACAGTTAAGTCTCCATGGTCTACCGTAGTTCGTCGGGTTGGTCGCAATGAGATAAGGTACTGGACCATGTCATGAGCTCATGAAAACGCCGAGCAGGACACACGTACGCAAACGCTCGTGAGGACTCGCAATCTTTGAAAACGGGACATCGTTCAGACGTGCCCACGAACACTCGACGACTGCGAGTCCATCTTTGGCGATTGTATCGCTATCAGCGGGACTCATGACGCGAGTAGCATTGGGTCTCGAACGGAATGAGGATCGTCAGCATGGGCCACGCGCACAGGCACTCACGATACGACGACACCGCGGAAGCGCAGTCCGACCTTGAGTTCCTTGATAAGACCGAGTCTGGCGAGCTTCTTTCCGGAACATCTGCGGGGATCACAGTGATCAAAGTCCTTGAATGTGGTTAGGAGGACCTGCAGCGTCAGACGAGCTTGAAACTCACCCACATGGCTACCGGTACGCCAATTTTAGTCCGACCAGGGACTTGCTGATCGTCGACGCGGCTGTCTGGGTTAATATTCGCGTCGTCGCACTCTCTGTGGGCCTTGCGCTGTCTCTTTCCCATCGTCGAGGATGGTCAAGGGCTTTTTTCCAAATACGGAACCCTAACCCAACAACACGTGTTTTGCGTCCTCCTTTCGCTCGTCGTCGTCGTTGCCGTCGTCCAACACGTCGTCCTCATCGTCCATGGCGACGAACAGCCCTCCTCCTCCCGGAATACCAGAGGCTTCGCGTCTTTCCACGCACGCTTGGCAAAGCGATCTGCTCCAGCTCTTCCACAACGCAAAGGATCGCTTTCCGGATGTCCTATGGGAACTCCATCCAGACGACGATCACGACTCTACGGAGGAGGTTTTCGGACACAAAGGTCGGCGTCCTCATCGCGCTCATCGTCGCCGACTCACCCTCTCACAGCGATCGTGTACGCGCGTGCCCCGCCCTCGTTTCAGGCGCGCTACTTCTCCTTTCGCCCTGCACCCATCACGTCCCCGACGCCCTACTCTGCTTCCCCTTCTCCAGCTCCCGCTCAGTCTTCAGTGTCATTAAGTCTCACTCTCGATTATGCTCACAACTCACGCTCGCCTTCCCCATACCGCGCCTCGTCCCCATCCCCGTCCACTAACCAAGGCACTCTCCTCCGTATTCCCCAACAAACATCCCCAGCCCTCTTCTCCAACGAGCTAGAATATCTTTACACAGGAAAGGGACTAGGAGAAGCTTTCGAATTCCTCTTTGATACCTCCGAATCGCGCGACGTCGCCGACGCCGAGGAGAACCGTATCGACAAGCTCCGCAAAGACCTCGTCTACATGTGGCGTTCTCGTCTCTACTCGGACATTCGCATATCCCTTTCGGGTACATTTTCGACGTCGAATCCCGAGCATACCACCGCCATTTTTTCCTCACACCGCTTCATTCTCGTCTCTCGTTCACCTTACTTCCGCGCCCAGCTTCTCACATGGGGTCCTAAAGCTACAATCGCAGCTGGGTCGTCCGCGCCGGGTGAACCACTGACTGTTACTCTTCCCTCTCCGCCGTTTACCCCTGCATCCCTCCACTTCACCCTTGGTTACATCTACACCGGTACCCTTGTGTTCTCCCATCGAACATATGACCTCGATACCGCGTTTGCCATTCTTCGATCGGCAAACTATCTTTCGCTCCCGCAACTCTACAACGAAACGCAGGCACGCATCGTTTACGAGATGTTGCACGGTCTCTACCACGCATTCCTCGAGTTCGACGAATATGAGCGTATCACCAGTGCCAAGTGGGGTATCGGTGGCTGTCGTTGCCGCCAATGTGCTCGTAGGGTTCCACGCGTACTCGAATTCGCCCTTTCCGACGACATTGCGAACAACTACCTCGAGCGAGGCGCCAGACGCGCTCTCGTAGGTCTCTTTGGGGAGGGCTGGTGCAACGCCGAATTCGCCGCTCTACCTCAGAAAATTCGGGATAGCGTCGTCAAGGGCGTCGGCAAGCGCACAACGTCTACCAACGTCTACCCACTCTTGTTCGCCGCTCAACATGCGATAAAGAAGCTGAATGCCGCCATCGATGCATGGGCAGATGTATCACGAGAGATGGTTCTGACGGCACAAAAAGCGATCGACGAGTGTCTTGTGAAGGAGAGCGAGACTTGTTTCGAGCAGCCAGAATGGGTCGAGATGTTGGAAGGTGATGGAGTCGGGTTCGAAGATGGAGAGAGGGTAGGCTGGGTCATGGAGTCCCTGAAGAGGGGAATGAGTGAGCGCTATGCGGCAACCGTCTATCAGGTGCGACCGTCAACTGCATCGTAAGTTGTCCGAATGCTGATCGATTTCTCCCCGCCAGACGCTCGTGTCCAACATATTGCTACGCCCGCACGCGACAGAGACGGACGCAACAATGCTCTCGCAGACATCGCCCATCCGTGCACAAGTAGAGGAAGCCCGCGTTGATTTGCTGAGATGGATCAGGAAACGATGGATGGGGGTGCGTCAGGAAGGTGGCTTTGACGCTCTCGAGGGCTGGTCACTCAAAGAGATATCACAAGGTGCGATCTATTCTCTATCATTAGTCTTATCCAATCTGAAATATCTGTTTTATTGACCCTTCAGAGATCGAAGTCCCGGTCGAAGATCTTATCTCTCCCGCACCGCATCACACACTCCGAAATCCTCATCTATCTCGTGCCCTCCGCCCATCCTTGATCCGTGGGTCTGGCGACACAGACTCGGATACGCTCTCCGTTCACTCCCTTCGTGCTTCTGTCCTCTCGCGCACTATTCCCGCTTCGAAATCCCACGGCAGGGATGGTAACCTAGCAGGTTCAGGGAGTTCAATACGCAGCATTGCGCGGAGCACAGCGACGCTCACTCCAACTGGTTCCGCGAGAGTGCGCAACCATAGCACAACGTCACGGACGGGTGATAGGCCCGACTCTAAGCTCACACCGGACACTGCGAGCGTCACGAGTGTTCGAACTGGCGCAGCAGACAAGACTCGTGGTCGCAGCCATGTGGTCGGACATCGGAAGTCACCTTCAACAAACACCTCTTCTACAAAGGATCGCGGTTTGCGCGCAGGCGAGAAGGATGGCGATGGCGAGGGAGACGACGATCATGATGGCTCAACCCCAACTCCCTCGGTCACCACTACCCCGAACGGGCGACCCACTCTGTCCAAGATCATTACCAACAGCACGTCATCTATGCGCTCTACGGCACCCACCAAACAACCCACCCATCATGTCCGCCCCAAACATCCTTCCGCCCGTTCCACTCATCATCCATCTCATCATGCCGCTAATGGTCTGTCCACTCTCCGTATACCATCGACAACTGCTCGTCCGAGTTCCAGTCTTTCCTCTGCGACCTCTGACACGACTTTCCGCACCGCAGCATCGGAACTTATCACGCCGACTTCATCTCGATCTCGCAAAACGTCCGGTGGATCCACACTTTCGACCGTCAGCACGCGAACCGTCGGGACGACCGCTAAAAAGGCACCATCGTCCAATGGTGCAGGATCAGGTGCACCACCAGTCCGAAATCGCGTCGCATCTGGTGTCTCCATTACATCTACACGGACACCTGTGCGGCACCCGGACAAAGATACTGTCAAGATTAGCCCCGCGTCGGCGGCCAAACGATTACCGTCTGCGGGTCGTACAACACCCGTTGCTCAGAAAAAGTCGCTGGGCAGGAACACTGTCGAAAAGAATGGGAACCAGAAATCCTCTCCTTCGCCCTCCCCGCGCATCGGTCGGGTGGATATTGGGAAAGAACGAGGGCTGAAGAGCGACAACGACAAGGAAAATACGCCGTCTCTCCCACCGATAGAATTAGCAGAGGACGACGACGACACAGAGACGAATTTACACACCGTTTATACCGCTCCAGAGGCCCCAGAACAAGGAACGGATACCATAATTACACCTATCCCTTCCGAGGATGACCTAATGTCTGGTGACACTCTCGCCGGACGGGGGAGCTCCGAAACGATTACCGTTTCCACTCGAACTTCGGAAACAAAATCTTCCCCCGAACAAACGCTCACCGAATCAACCCTCGCGTCTGCAGTCCCGCCTGGGGCAACGCTCGACATTGGCATTCCTTGTATCATCTCTTCCAAGCGGAAGCGATTCCGTGCATTTGCGAGATATATTGGGGAAGTCCTTGGCGAGAGCGGACCTTGGGTTGGCGTCGAGGTACCCATCGACACTTGGGTTGGTGATGTCAGCGATGGTCGTGCATGGTGCGACGGTTCGTGGGGCGGCATTCGGTACTTTGACATTGGAGGGAATGGTTCCGAATGGGAGTTCAATGCCGGCGATGACACTCGTGCCCCACGGCGACGCAGGACAGAATGGAGCAACGGTACATCGACGCTCAAGGGACTGGGTGGTACGAAGAGAGAAGGTGACCAGTTACACGTCGGATTCGACAGGATGAAACGGATGCGAAGTGCATCGCCAGCCGCGAGCGAATTGTCAACATCAGAGTCTATGGGGCTGTTCGTGCGGCCACAGCAGGTGCTGTACGTAGTAGATGCTGTTGGCGCAGATCTCTGAAGCCGGTCCACCACGTATCTTTTTCCTCTTGACGACCGACATGACCCAACCATCGCCCGCTATGTTTTCTGTGGACTCCTGGCATGACCTTGCGATTATAACATCTCCTAGTACCTCGTTCCCATCGGATCTGTTGCCGGAACTAATCTCTCATACACCACAAAGAATTTTGTAATCCTTCACCCTCATGCATTTTTCGTGAAAAGGTTTGCATCGTCGTTCTAGTTGCTTTGTTCTCTCCACTGAACACTTTCTCGCCATCAAGTTGGCAATAATTGCTTCCAGGATACCACACTCGTTATTGTCCTTTTCCTTTTCCTTTTCCTTCTCTTTTTCTTTTTCTACTGTTCCCCGCGCTAACCGGATAAAGGCTCACTTCTCGGAATGATTGTCATGTCTTCTGTCTTTTCTTTTCTTTTCTTCACCTCACTTTCGGTTACCCTTCCCACCGTGAAGCGTGTACCGTCTGTTCTTGATCAACATTACTGACGCTCGTTTCTTTTTCGATTGCTCTTCTTTCCTTAACTCTCTTTGGAGGGTTGCATAGCACCGTGAAGATTGTACATACATACTGAATTGCAAATATACAAAGCCTGGAGGTGATACATACTGCGTAACCTTGGACATGTAACGCTCGACGAACTGGTCAAGCCTACCAGCAGGCCTTGCTGGTTTCGTAAAAGCTTGAATTGGTTTGCCAACGTTGAAACTCGCCGTAGTACCTTCGCATTGTCACTCAACGTGTATATATATAATGCTATTCATCCTGTACAACAATTCATCCCTAGTAAGTTTCGTATGTCTCTTCGGTGAAGGTCTCTTTAACCCGGGTCTCCGCTGTTTTTGACGCAACCACACATCGTCAGCAAAAAGAGAGAAACGATAAGAAAACGCTACGCGAGGCTCACCCTGCTCCTGAATAGCCTTTCGCTTGCGCTCATCGAGGTAGTCCTTCTGAAGGATAATGAGCCTTTCGATTAGTACGAGAAACCTGACGAATGCTTACACCCTTGGTCTCAGCAAGGTGAGTCAAGGCGGCGGCGACACCAGCAACACTAGGAACATCGGTAACTCAGGACATATGTCACTTTCAGACAAAAAGAGGTGGCGCTTACACAAACTCCTTTGCCTTGGCATGGCTGTCGGGTTTTCCGTTTTTGGCAACGTGATTCTCGTAGGCTTTGAAAGCCTAAACGACAATTGACGAAAGTTGGTCAGAGGACTCAAATAAGAGAACGTGCACGGACCTCGAACGCAGCAGCGCCTGCAATAGCATCGTGGGTGAGATTACCTTTGTTGTGCTGTGGCAAAACGACAAGTGAGAAGCCCACACTAGGATCGCACACCAATATGAGAGACGTACGACGTCGTCGTGATCAGACTGGAAAGCGTCGAAGAAGCCCATGATGAAGATGTGATCGATGGAGTGATAGGAATGACGAGCTAACGGTGTCACTTTATATACTCAGCTAGGACTCATCACCCCAGCGACCCAAGATAACGGGAAACTGGTGACCCCCCAACCACTCCTGCCCCATTTTGTGTTATTCTTGTCTTGACCCTGGTTTCGAGACACCGCCCAGTGTGATCGATAAGATGACAATAGGCATGACAACACCGGAAAAGAGATGGAGGGTGGAGATCGTTGCCCATCTGATGCTTGAACGTGATTTCTGTCTTGCATGACGCTTATCTTGCGACACCGCTAGCATCGCCCACGCGAGAAAGCATTTCGATCATATGGGAACGAGGGCGTATGGCGCTCATCAAAATGCTTGATTTCATTTTCGTTCAAGCATGTAGCCCCCAAAGCGTGGGTGACTTTACGGTAGATAATGGCAAGTACCGATGTCGCGATCGAAAGGAATGTTCTACAGACCTGTCAAAGCATGTCCCAAAGTCATAGCCCCAACTCGTAAACATGCGCAACAGTTACCTCACTGTCATAGTTTACCCTCCGACTTTGACAAGGCCGGAATCCGCTGGTATCTGGGGTCCAAGCATGGATAGCACTGATGGGACAAATCAACCTTCAAACCGTAGGGTAGACAGCTCACCGTGATCTGGATGTACTCCGGTCGAGAGAGGAGTCGATGTGACAGTTTGTCACACATTCCGATGTACATCGCCTTCGCTTTGTAGTATTCAAAAAGGAAAATGTTCCCTATCTACAATCAAACATGAGAAACATGAACGTTTCACATTAGGATCGAATAGCGAAATCGGGGTCAATCTTTGCCCTCGTTCCCCTAGCCACCATCCACAGAAGCAATGGGATAGTGTAGTGAATAAAGGGCATGTCCTCGTCTGTGGCTCGGATGGCCAGCAGCCGTCGTAACGTGATTGTATAGTTCAGGAAAACATGGGTCAGATGAATATGTATACCAAGGCCATAGCACTCTTGAACGATACTAGTCAATATCGACACGTAATGTTACCCCGAAAAAATGTATCAAGCCTTGAGCTGTGCACGCAGGTTAGCCTCTAGAGGGCCTCTAGGGCGAATATATTGTACGTAGGCACCATCCCTACCAAAGTGCCATTAAGTATTGGTCAAGTTGACTGGAGGAAAAGCACGTACTGCAACACACGCTTCTCCTCCTTGAGCCTGAGGTACTCCTCACGGTTAACATTTGTGAATCCCCACTTCTTGGAAACGATAATTTTCTGACGACCGGGAAACTTGTAACGTGCACGGCGAAGAGCCTCTTGAATGACTTGGGCATTGGAGTCCTTGCAGCGGATCGAGAGAATGATCTGGCCGATGTCGACTCGGGCAACCGTACCATATGGCTTTCCCCAGGCGCCACGCATGCCAGTCTGGAGCCTAAAGAAAGACCTCAGAGAAAAAAATACTATGACGTCGATGTGCACACCTATCAGCTCCAGCACAGGACAACATCTTGTTGATTCTTAAGACGTGGAATGGGTGGACACGGACACGCAAGTGGAAGGAGTCCTTTCCAGATGTCTTTGTGACATACTTGTTGGCACAGATGCGAGCGGCTTCGAGTGCTTCCGATGAAAGCTGCTCATACTCATCCGAAACGAGGTGGCAGCAGAACGGAAATTCATCGACTGAAGCACGTTTGCGCCCGAGATCGAAGATACGGATCTAAAACGAAGGCATAAGACTCTCGATTGGAAAGCAAGGGGAAGGCTGAAAGAGACATACCTTGGGGTCCGGAACACCACGGTTGTACCGAGACTTGGGGTAGGGTTTGTTCTTACAGTAGCGGTAGCAGCGAGCTGGCCGGCGACCCATTTTACTGGATTTTCTGGACAGAAATGAATTAGCATTAGCATCGGGGTTCGATTGTGTCCATCCACATGCATGGCATTCCATCCAACGACTCCAGCCTGTCGTTTCAATCCAACCCATCACACGACATTGAAAACCAGTAATACAGCGATGCGGAACGATGAGACAGAAATTCTACTCACAAAATACAACGGGGACGTCGAGAGGGATGGGAAAAGAACTTGTGAGGGTACAATGCTTTTAAGGTGGGAGGAGGATGACAAATCCCAACTGCTGAGTAAGGCTGACACATAATTGCTGAGTGATCCTATGCAGTGAATGATTGGTGGTGGACTAACTGGCTGAATGCTTCGCGTCTGAGGGGGAGGAAGATGCCTGGGTCCGTAGATTGGTACAAGTAGGTACTAGGTCTTCCGTGAGTCAGGGGATCGAGACTAGTGCTCACCAGGTTGTTACTACTTACATTACCCAACATACGAATTGTATTTGTTCTACCACCACCAAGTTGAGTATGCACCCAACTCTTGCTTGTCTGTCAAAAGCTTCCCGGCGTGCTCTGACACCGAAACGAGGCAACAAAGACTTCTACAAGGGCACGTCCTCTCAATCCTTGCCATCTTGTCCATCTGACGCTTTGGCGCCTCTCAGGTACCCGCCAAGCTACACTCCCGGGTGGTCACCGTACTGGCGCGCCAGGTCGGTTCGTCATCCGTGGCACATCCAAATACCGCCTTCTCGACGAAAAAGTGCGCGTCTTTGTCGGACCAAGCATTAAAGAGATTGCCCAAAGCGAGGTTTGTGTTCCCGTCGTGCAGCGGACCGCTAAATCACCATTTTCCTTGGTTGCCCCCCAAACCAATGGAATCCAAACAGTTGAAGCCATATGTACACGTATCGACCAAGTTGTCCAGTCAAGACCGCCGTGATGCCCAGCTCCTCGTTCCCATCCTGCCCGGGACCAAAATCAAACAATGGAGACGAGACGCTGAAGAAGCGTTAATCGAGAACAATTCAAAGACAGATCAGCACTTGGAAACGCAAAATTAGGCATAGATAAATGGCATATGAGTGACAGGTCGATAGATATCGTGAGGCTCTGTCCTTTATCCCAAACTTTTCGGAGCTAATGGTTTTATTCGACTGTAACAAGTTATTTTAGCTACCCACGACTGTAATAGCTACGTGACGCAATTCAAACCTTACCCTCTTTTCACCACCTGACTTCAGACGAGCACTGCAAGCCAGTTGAGCCGAGGTGCAATCATTCGCGAGCGACGGAGGTTATAGCCATACTTGCGCACTTCAAACAAACGAAAAGGCACCCATGTCGATCACCGGCGATGCCGGACAATATGACACGCTGGTTTCAACAAAGGGCCGCTTTGACTCAATTTCCGAGGTCAGTTGTTGTCGATGGTACAAGTATGGTCCCGGCTAGCGCTACGGGCTTGTCGTTCTCCTGCCAACGTTTTACACCACCCTCGTACCACCTTTACTAGTCCACCATTCTCCGCAAATACCATCATCCGACGCGCGCGCATGACCTGTCACCAGGCCAAACGGACCTGAAGCATATTTTCTTGGCAAGTCTCAGCGATTCGCGTTTTAAGAACAACGATGTACATTGGATGACCCAGTGTTCAGTGCGACCAACGGTCACTCTCTAGCCATGCGACACTCATTCCTGCTCCTCGTCGCTGTAACGGGTCTCGCCGCTGCGGTCCCTGCCGGCCACTGGGTGAACACCTGGGTTGCCATGCCACAACTCACGGAATACTACAATGTGCCAAACCCACCGTTTGTGCGTATCTCGCGCTGTTTCCGATCGCTTGCTTACGTTCCCACCCTATAGAATGGGACAAATTCAATCTTCACTAATTCCACCATCCGACAGACGTTGCACATATCTATCCCTGCTTCGTCCTACATCCGTATTCGGATTTCGAACACGTTTGGGGTGAATGACCTCCCTATAACCCAAGTCGGCGTCAGTCTCCCGCTCAACGGCAGTGCTGGCACGCCCGAGATCGTGCCAGGTTCTATGGCCCCTGTAACATTTTCGGGGAACCAGTCCATCATCATTCCCAATGGTGCACAGGTCGTCTCAGATCCAATCTATTACCCACTGGAAGCGCAGAGTATGGTGACAGTGGATATGTATACGGAGCAGGGCCAGCAAGGGTTCTATATTACAAGTCATCCTGGTAGCCGAACCACGAGTTGGTATGGCTTTGGTAACTATGTTGGCGCACCGAGCATGTCCGACCCATCGACTCAAAGCGGGGCGCACTGGTGAGTCTACGTTAGTCTTTTAAGAGAGGACAAATATCCAAGCGACATTGTTCACAGGTTCTTCTTGAGTGGGATCGAGACATGGTCTCCTTTAGAGGCGAGTGGTTGGGTAATTATCGGTGACAGTATTACAGATGGTCGTGGGAGTGACACGAACGGAAACGACCGGTGTGTCGCCCCCATTCTCGTTATTTTCAATCGCTCATAGCACAGCATTTTTTTCCGTGTGGCTAACTCTCCCTTATAGTTGGCCTGACTTCGTGCTCCGACGCATGCAAGAAAACCCGTTCACAGCCAACATTGCGGTTCTCAACCAAGCTGCAGGAGGAAATCGTATCCTATATGACGGTCTAGGCCCCAACGCTCTCGGTCGCATCGACCGAGATGTCTTCGCCCAATCTGGGATCAAATATGCAATGATCTTTGAAGGCGTCAACGACATCGGGACCGCCGCCGCCACACCAACTGCGCAACAAGTGGTTGGCGACCGTCTCATCCAAGCATACCAACAAATCATCGCGCGCATGCACACTTTTGGTTTTCCCATCTTTGCGGCCACGATCACGCCATTTGGCGCACCCAACGATACAATCCAGCCGTATTCGGATCCGTTGCGGGAGCAGACTCGGGTGCGGATCAATGATTGGATCCTGAAAAGCGGTGCGTTTGACGGGGTGATCGACTTTGCGTCGACTGTTGCGGATCCGACGAACGCGACACAGCTGAACCCGGCGTATAATTCGGGTGATTTCCTGCATCCCAACGTGGCGGGGTATATGGCGATGGCGAGTGCGTTTCCGATAGAGCTGTTTGAGCGATGTGCATTGGGAGTGAATGGGTTTTAGGATGCGAGGAAGAGGTTGGGAGGTTAACTGGCGTGATGCCAGGTGCCATGTGGTCGGATATGAGAGTGGATAACTTGCATTCGGTATGATTGATGTTATAAACGCACGCATGGAACGTTGACGCTCGGCGCTGCGAATAACTATGAACCAAGCAAGCGTTGCATCACACGAGTGAGTGGCATGCTAGGGTTTGCGCATTTGAATACTTACATCGCGCCTTTGTATGTAACACGGTCTGGATAAGTATCGCTTCATGTCACCAGGCATTCTTTCATTTCGCGTACTGGAAAGACGGCCCGCGGCAAGTACTGTTACGTGACAATGTAACTTTGTGGTTCAACGGCGGGAGGACAATGAGGCACAGTTCCGGTCGCTCGATAGGGTGATGGCAAACAGAACTTGAATTTTGTATCGGGAAAATGAATGCGAGACTCGCTATTTGGTATCGTGACCGTGTACAGAGTTCGGACACTAGTCACGACTACACCACAAGGTGGATCCAACAAGTCCGAGTTAGCTGATCGTCAAACAACGTGTACAGGGTGGTGGGGACCAATCATTGAGTCGTAGGTCCTCTGCCAAGACCGATCATCCGCATCAATAAAGGAATATGGTTGGTTCAAGCGCTTTTGTCTGTTAGATCTAGCCAAGTCAAGATCGCCACGCGTCAAAAGGACACGCCACTCGACGTACGTTCATGGCGCTGCCAAAACCGTTGCGAAACTTGTTGTCGCGAGCAGGCTCGGAATGTGTGTGTCCTTATCCTCACCGTCGTAAAGCTAGCCCGATGAACAACAAAAGTCCGCGCGCATCCAGTGACATCGTAGTAGGTGGCATCGAAGTTTTCCCAAGATCCTAGCCAATATAGTAGGTTTGGCACTCGCAGTCGAAGTGATTGGTGGTAGTACATGTCACAAATGAGATCTAGAGCGATCAAGGCGACCGGGAATGACTGCTGCGACCACCCTTCTAAAGATTTAGTGAAGGGTGGCCAAAGAAGTGCCGAGGACGTCGCATCAAACGATTCGGACACGCCGAGGATGCCCCATAGATGGAAGGTACCATGTGCAATAAATCCCAAAGATATTTGACGCGGAATGTGGGGAAAACTCGGATAGCCTCCAAGGTTCTGCCAGGTGGCGACGCCTATATTCGATGTCTTTCGCAGAGGGCACCGACAGTCCTTTTTGGAACAACCAACTTAATTAGTGGGGTCGTGGGTGACGAAAGATCCTCTGATTTTTGGTTGGTGCGTTACACCCGAACGGTTCATTTAGAGATGTTAAGAAAACACGGAGTGATGGATACGAATGTACTTCTGTCGGCAGAATACACCGCCAGAACCCCCGGTACCGCTTGATTGTTTATGGGTCCTCGCGGGGACACCGAAATCGTGTGTTGACGATCTTGCTTCGTCAGGGGCGGATCGTCCTACGCTCGTATCGCACTTTTCCTGTACACGACTGGAGTAGTTCAGTGCGAGGGTGCGTTCCAAAGTAGGTGGTCCGTCACTGTGCCAGTTCCGCGACTATAGCCAAGAAGGGTCTGTCACTGGACTAGGTCAGATTAAACAAGGGACCACGACCGGGGAGTTCGGGGATGAAAACCCACGAAGGCGACGGACGCCCAAATCGCCACCGAACAGGA
>JBBPJL010000100.1:3174-23513 GCA_038088675.1 Xanthoconium separans | reverse complement strand
TGAAGATGCGTTGGAGCTCGTACCACATGCCAGGCATTGGCTTCCTGAACCCGTCCTTGGCACACGCGGCAAACAGACGGAACGGCACGTCCGGCAACTTGGTTCGTTTGTGAGTCCCATGTCAGAAAGTCGGCGGCGTCGACGACGCAGTTAACGTAGCATACCGCATTCGCAATCAGAGGAATCTTTTTCTTCCAGTCTTCGAGCGCCTTTGCGTTGAGGGCCTGGTTGGAGATCAACACAATCGCGTGTCTATAAGTGGGTGCACGTCAGTTCAACACGTCCATGCCGTCGTCGGGACACGACGCACCCGTCTTGGTGGAGTGCCTTGAGCTTTGCGGGCACGCATTGGCGCCACCACGCCCACTTGGTCGCGTTGACGCCCTTGCCGCGGTTCTTGTGGTTCGATTGGATGACGGTGCCGTCGAGGTCGAACATGGCAACCTTGGGACGCGCGGGCGGGTCGAGGTGGATACCGTACAGACATGTGCGTTTAGGACCGAGCGCAGGCTTGTGCCAGTGAAAGCTGGGGGAGGCGCTCGGCTTAGAGAAGAAGGGGTGGACTGGTCGTGATGAGCGCTGCGTCGAGACTCGTGTTGTGTGTGCTCACTCTTGGTGACTTTGCGGGCCATCGACTCGTCCGAGTCATCTGTGTCTTCTTGCAGCTTGGCGACGTTGCGCTTCTTGCCAGACTCTGGGCCATGATATGCTCAGTGCGTCGGCGCCAGGCGGCGAGCTCAACGTACGTTTCACAGCGGACGGGCCAGGCTCAGACATGACCGTCTATTGCGAGATAAAAACAGAATACAGTTATTCGGGGAACGACCAAGTTTCCAACAAGTTACATATGCTCTCTACACTTTCGCGAGTCTATCTAGTCACTTTGTCTTGTCGCTCAAGAAGACGACGCCGGGCAGGGCCTTGACACACTCAGTCTCATGTGGATCCTGCAGCGACGACATGCTCACCTTGCCCTCGAGGAGTTCGAGACTGGCACCACCGCCAGTGCTGACGTGGCTGAGCTTGTCCTCGGCATCGTACTGCACTGCGACGGTTGCGGTGTCACCTCCACCGATAATGACGGTGGAACCTTGCTTCTTGGCCTCGATGACTGCGTCGAGCAGAGATTTCGAACCGTTTGCAAAGGCGGGGAACTCAAACACGCCGGGGGGTCTACGAGAGAGGGGTGTTCTGTTCGCTCATGTGGACGTGTAGGCTGTCAGACGCACCCGTTCCAGAGGATCGTCTTGGCGGACAAGACGGTCTCACGGAAGAGCTCACGGCTCTTTGGGCCGGCATCAAGACCCATCCATTCATCGGGGATACCCTCCTCCTTTGTTGCACTGCCAGTCTACACTAATGGGTTAGCGACGGAATGGCAAGGCGGAGTATCTCAGACCATGGCATCCTTGTCAAACTTGTCGGCAGTGATATAATCGACGGGGAACACGAGCTTGACGCCGTTGGTCTTTGCCTTTTCGACGAGGGAAGCCACCTTTTCTGAGCCGTCCTTGTCGAAAAGGGACGTTCCGATCTTTTTCCGGTGATGAGATGAGATGTAAGATAGAGGAGCGAATGCTACGCACGGAGACCTTGTCGAGGGTCTTTGCAAAGGTGAAGGACATTCCACCGCAAATGATGAGGGCATTGACCTTGTCGAGCATGTTTTCGATGAGCTTGATCTTGTCAGAGACCTTGGCGCCGCCGAGGATAGCAAGGAAGGGGCGATCGGGGCTTTCGAGGACCTTTGCAAAGTACTCGAGCTCCTTTTTCATGAGGAGACCGGCAGCCTTTTTCTCGAGGTCAATGCCAACCATGCTAGCGTGGGCGCGATGTGCGGTACCAAAGGCGTCGTTAACGTAGAGATCGCCGAGTGCGGTGAGCTGTTTTTTGAATGTGTCTACGATGTCCATTGGGACCTTGAGCTTTCCTGGACCCTTGCCCTCTTCGGCGGCATGGAATCGGAGGTTTTCGAGGAGGATGATAGTGCCATCCTGGGCATCATTGATAGCTTTTTCAACATCGGGGCCAACGCAGTCGTTGAGGAACGTGACGGGCTTGTTTATCTTTGCAGAGAGAACGTCTGCGACGGGTCTGAGAGAATCTTTTTCGGATCGGTTCCCGTCTGGTCGACCGAGGTGGGACATGAGCACGACCGCCTTGGGTTCTTTGATCAGGCGTCAGGGGGGCGAAGAGAGGAAGGGTTAGCAGGACATACTCCTCTCGAGAACGAACTTGATGGTTGGAATGGCTGCGACGATGCGCTGTGTGCCGATGACTGAGAACAAGACCTGGATGTGGAGATTGGATACACACGGCAGGATTAGTGATGACGCGACCATTGTGGGGATCGTCCTTCATGGGGACGTTGAAGTCGACGCGAATGAGGACGCGTTTGCCGGCGATGGCATCGGCAAATTCGCTGTCGTCGACGAAGAGCTTGTTGGCGAGAGACATTTTGGGGAGCGATAAGGGAGGGTCGGGTCGGGATGGATTGAAGGAGGACTTAATGCGGATCGGGATGGGCGTGGGAAAGTAGCGCTCTGATGGCAGACTCCAACTCGCTCGGACTCGACTTTGAAAAAGAGACAGAGACGGCGACGACGACGACGACGACGACAACGAGCGAGCAGGAGAGCAAGCTAGAAAAGAAGAAGCCGTACGTGAACCCAGAGCGCGTCAAGACGGGCGGGGCTCAGCGGGTCGGTGCAGTCCTGTCGTCGATGAGGCGTGCTCGGCTGACGGCTGGACGCAGGAGAAGCCCTCTGAGGAGGAGCTCGCTGAGCGGATGCAACGCATTAGGGAGCAGAACGAAAAGATCAAGCAACGACGTCTGGTAAGTGAACGTGTGTTGGTGAGAGAGGGATGACTGAGGGTCACCAGGACGTGAAAGCGGATGAGGAGGCGTTCCGAGAGGTGCAGGAGGCGGACCGCGTGAAGCAGGCGCAGATGCGCAAGGTGCAGGAGGGCATCGACCGTACGCGGGAACAAAACGCGCAGCGAAAGATGGACAGGATGGAGAGCCGGGAATGGGACTCGGGCAAGACGACGGGGGAAGGGGAGCGTGGAGGCAAGACGGGGCGCGGTGGCGGGCGTGGTGGACCGCGAGGACGAGGGCGCGGACGCGGTGGTCGGGGTGCGGCGCCGTCGACAACGACGACGACGACGACGGTGTAGATGACTAAGCAGACGATGCTGATCTATGATGACGACGCTACAAAACTTGATCAAGCGAGATCCAGACGGGTACAAGGAAGAGTTCCTACAGCAGTACAACCACTACGACGCCGTCAGACAGCTCTTCGTCGTCAGCCCAGACGACGACAACGCAGCAAAGTTTCGCGAACTCGTCTCTTTCGTCGCCCATGTCGCCGTCTGCTATCCAAACGAAACGAGAGACTTTCCTTCCCAGTTGTCGACTCTTCTCCTAGAACACTATGGCACGCTCACCCCAGACACGCGCAGCGCGCTCCTGCACAACCTCGTCATCCTCCGCAACAAGAACGTGATCTCGTCCATTGAGTATGTCTTTTTTTTCTTTGTCTCCTTCGTCCTCGCTGACCATCACCACCCCACAGCCTTCTCAAGACCCTCTTCCCTCTCCTGCCCCGCACCACCTCCTCGTCCCTCCGCGCCTTTATCCGAAAAACCATCCTCTCAGACATCCGCACCGCCAACCTCCGCACCAAAAACCACAAGCTTAACCGCGCAGTACAGGCGATGCTCTTCACCATGGTCGAACGCGGCATGGACGCGGACGTCCTCGGCGACAAGGGAAAACACCGCGCCACCACCCCCAACGGCGAGGACGCCATGTGGGCCGTCATACTGACAAAGGAGCTCTGGCAAAAACAGACCTGGTCAGACGCCAAGTGTGTGTCCATCGTGGCCCTCGGCTGCTTCCATCCTGTCATCAAAGTGCAGAGCGCGTCCCTCCACTTTTTCCTCGGCAGCGACGACGACAAGGACGACTCTGGCGACGAATCAGACCAGGCAAGTATCATCTCTCCCCCTTCCTCCGTTCTCTCATTCGCCGCAGCAGGTAGACGTAAAGGCACTCCATCACCGTCGCGAAATCAACAAAAAGACGCGGAGTGCCGACAAAAAACTCCAAAAGCAGCTCAACGCCGCCAAAAAAGTACGTCCACAGATCGACCCATCTCGGCCCTTTGACAACGTGTACATCCATGATAGAAGAAAAACAAGACTTCCGATTCCTCTACACCCAACTTTCCTGCCTTGCAGCTCCTCAACGACCCACAGTCTTTTGCCGAAAAACTCTATGACAACCTTGGCCGCTATGACAAGCGGTTTTCCCTCGACCACAAGATCCTCATTATGCAGCTCCTCTCCCGCGTCATGGGTTCTCACAAGCTCTCTGTCCTCCCCTTTTACACCTACATTCTCAAATACCTCACCTACCATCAGCTCCGCGTACCCGCCATCCTCGTCGCCCTCGCACAAAGCGTACACGACCTCACCCCGCCCGACGCGCTCACCCCCGTCATCAAGAAGCTCGCCGCAGAGTTTGTGCATCCCGGCGTCGGGAGCGAAGTCATCACGGCGGGCATCAATGCCATACGAGAAGTCTGTCGGCGACAGCCCTGGGCCATGGAGGAAGACCTCCTCGGCGACCTCGTCGAGTACAGGAAGAGCAGGGACAAGGCGGTCACCGCCGCTGCGCGAGGCATCTTGCAGCTCTATCGAGAGGTGAACCCGGGCATGTTAAAACGCCGCGAGAGGGTGCACTCCTTTTTTTGGTTTGCTTCGCTTCTGCACGCGCTCACGTTCGTCGTTGTAGGGCAAGGACGCGAGCATCGGGATGGGTCATGGTCGACAGCCGTTACCGTTTGGGCACTCGGCGGACGCAGCTGTGGACATTGACGGCCTCTCTGTACGTGCACTGTATTCTCTTCAAGAGCCTTGTCGAGTGTGCGACGGCGTCTTTTGACAGCTCCTGGAGGATCACTTGAAGAAACTCCGACAAGAGGAGATGGGCGAAGCGGAAGAGGATGACGAAGCAGGCTGGGAAAACTGGGACGTCGAGACAGACTCGTCGTCGGAATCAGACTCGCAAGGCTGGATCGACGTCAGCTCCGACGGCGACGAGGATCTCGAGGTGTCAGATAGCGAGGACGAAAAGGAGACGAGATCCAGAGACGCCGACGACGCCGACAAGGATACGCAAGACAACCGAACGTCGACGTTGGCGACGACGAAGGTGAAGCGTCGCACTTCAAGTGGTCGCTGAGATCGGTTGTTGAAACCTTGACAGATTCTGACGCCTGCCGATTTCGCGCTGCTCAACGATCTCCGTATCAAGGCTGCAGAAAAGGCAGTCGAGGATGGCGGCGGCACCAAGGCGAAACGCAAACTTGTCGCTCTCGAAGCGTCCAAAAAGGCTGCCACAGGGGATGGATCGGCGGACGCGTTCATCTCCGAAAACGACATTCTGGGCCCCCGCAAAAAGGCCAAGGCAGACTATGCAGAGCGTGTTGCGTCCATCGAAAAAGGTCGCGAGGGCCGTACAAAGTACGGTTCGCTCAAGGGAAAAAAGAAAAAGGAGACGCCAAGCAGTTCGACGAATAGAGAAAAGGCGAGGAACAAGCCGATCATGATGATACTCAGTAGTGGGGCTGTGAGGGGAAAAAAGAAGGCGTCGCTGAGAGAGAAGCAGCAAAAGCTGAGAGCACACATCGAACGAGCGAAAAAGGCACGTCATTGATGTGACACTTTTGTACACGGCGCTACAACCGTCCGTCTCTGACACGGTTTGCAATGTCATACCCCGATGCAAAGTGAGATAACCTGGCGTCTACAATGAAACCCTGGTTGCATGTGAGATGTATATATCGAGCAAAGCGTGCATTGCACACCTTTTTGTTGTAGTCTTGAGAAAGACACGTCATTTTCACCGCGAGCACAGAGTCAACAAGCCGCACCTTGCAACACGCGGTTCAGGTTGGCCAGTTCGACCACCCTGACGACGATGTGTTCACCCGGATCTGGATTGGCAGGCGGGTACTCCATCTTGTCCTCGAGCTCGACCTTGACGACGACGAGCTTCATCCTCGCTGTGGTCATGCCTGTGCACGGAGTATCGGCACCGGGATGGGCGGGGACGTGGAAGTGTGCTTACCTGGATCGCACGCGAGGGTGGGGGTGCACTCGACGACATCTTGGAGCGTCGCTTTGTACCCTGTTTCTTCCTCGAGTTCGCGGAGGGCCGTGACCTGTGCCTCTTCGTCGGGCCCGAACCCGTTTGTAGGTGCGTTGACCAGACCTGGTGTGTGTTCAGCGTAGGTGTTCGGGGGATCAAACGCCAAAATATGCGCCTGCCGGGAACTCTGTGGAAGCAAGTTGTTAGAGACTGAGCCGAAAGAGGGGGACAAGAGGGGATGCACCAATGACGTGCTTATCAACTGGCGGACGGTACTGTTCGATGATGACGGTAGACAGCGGGAACGCGTTCGTCTTGGACTTGAGGATGGCAAAGATGGCGACGGCTAGCGTATAGAGGGGTCAATCAATCGTCAGTCCTAGAGGAGAGAGGCGACAGACCGTCTTTGCCAGTGTGTGCTTGGACGACTTTGCGTTCGGCGCATTCCCAGACGCGCTATTCTCGTCGTGTTTTTTTTTGTCTGCCTGGATAAGAGGGAGAGTGGACGTACCTGTTTACCGTCCTGGTCTTGATAGTGGAGCTTGGACAACGCGACAAACCTGGGAGAGCGTTTGAGCGCAGGTTCTGTAGGAGGTGCAAGTTCAAGACTCGCTTTGATTGGGCGTTGTCGAGAGGTTCTATCGAGAGGACTTTTGGATCTGGCATTATCGTATGTAGTCTCGATCTGAGTCGGACGAGTCTGGGCAAGACAGTCATGTGCATCGCTTGTAAGACATCGTGCAGCATTTCGCGTCACCAGCTGCCCTTCCAAAGGTCATCGGGTCGTGACGGGAGCTTGTGGGGTGTAGATATCGAAGGAGAAGTCTCGCTGGATACATTTCGTCGAGCCTGCCTACGTAGTCGATCTACTAGCTACTCGACTTTGGTCGTTTCTTTGGCTGCTCCACTTTGACTTCTAACCGACGTTTCGCTTTCTTGGGTTGGACCGGTTCAGGTTCCTCCTCCTCGTCCAACTCTTTTTTAGCTTCTGAAACCAATCCGTTCCACCGTCCGCCTTCTTCACTACCCAGATCACAAGTCCATATCGGCAGGCTAACGCTCGTACTCGTTTTGATGTGCAAACTCTGAACGTTATCCCATCCACCCTTGATACGACTGACGATCACCGGCAGCGCCGTCTCCAGATTGACTTGTATTTGTTTTGGCGTATGCGACAGCAATGCAATCTTGACCGATCTAGGCGAGCGCGTCAGTCACACACATGTAGAACAAAGAAATTAGACACGTACGTGCATGTCCCTTTATTTTGGTGCATATAAGACGACTCGATCGCCCGCTCGAGCTCGCCCTTGAGATCCTTGCGCGTCAAGCAGACAGGGATCGGTTGTCTAATCGACCAGTCAACTTGCATGCAAACAGTCTCTTTGAAAGCGCAGCACACACTTTTTAGCTTGGAACCATTTCGAGCCAAGCAACCGCGGAAGAAGTGGTATCACCCTCTCGTCCGCGAGAAACATGTCGTTTTCTTTCAGCAGTAGCCGGCGCGCCTCGAACGCCTTGAATTTTCCCTTGAGCTTCTCCATCCCAACGACCCTGGATATAAACTTGATGTCGTGTTGCTCTAAAAGATCCTTGTATTCTCGTTGGGGGTCTTTGGTGATCAAACATACCCCCGACGTCCGGGGATCGACCAGCGGGTGTTTGAGAGGACTGACTCGACGACACTCAGCGGAACATGCGTGGAACGGGCAGAAGACATACATGCGAAACGGTTTTAGTTTTCCCTCTGAATGCATCGTCTTGACGGTGATCTGGAGCCATATGTGTTGCTCCCTGTCAGGCAGCAGTTCCGTCTCGGCTCGTTTTTCCTCCAGTTTCGTCGCGTAGTCGTGCAGCGCTTCGATGGCGCGTTTGTACTGTTTGATGGACACATGCCCGTCGATGAGCTCGGCTTTGGACATGACGTTGTGCTACGAGTTTTTGATCTCACTTCTGTGTCTAGCCATCATGTTGTCCTGTGTTTGTCCCAAATAGACACCTTTGGTCTACACTACCAACTACGCTTGGGAATAATGCACAGACGAACACGCCCTCAGCCGTTCTGCAGCTTGTTCCGCCGTGAGATCACGCTGAGGCTCCGCCATCACCTCGTATCTGTCCAGATACCGTCAGACGCGATCGGAGCAAAGTGCAACACGACGTACCCAGCCAAAAACTTGCGCACCGTCGCACTTCTCAACAATGGGGGCTCGAAATGGACGTGGAAATGTGCAACGTCGTCCTCGTCCTCCAACAGTGCTCCGTCGACACGCTTCGGCGGGAGAGGTCGCTGGTGGATGCCCATAGCGTAGGCAAACGAGCTCGAAAACAGATTGTCGTAGCGGATCGTGACGTGCGATATCATCTCGGCGAATGCACGCCTCTCTGCTGGGGTAAAATGGGACAGGGAGGGTATGTGCCTCTTGTGTGGTAACACTGGTACAGCGCCGGGTGAGCTCTCGAAACGACACGCAGAGTGTCCTTACCCAAAACTTCAAACGGCCAGTACGCCCACCATGGAACGAGAGCGACAAAGTGGTCGTTCTCGACGACGATGCGTTCCTTTGCGGTATGTTCATGGGTGACGTATTCGCACAAGAGACATGGCTTGCTCTGGTACCCCTTTGGACCGTTCTTCGTTGCTGCAGAGGACTCGGCATAATCCCGCATGTTGCCCAGCTCTTTGGCTGGGAGAGTGGGCAGTTTCGAGGTCGACCAGACTTGACTGTGGGGATGCGGATTGGAACAGCCCATCATCGCGCCCTTGTTCTGAGCGTACTGTGGTCAACCCGGAGGGGTTCTGGGAATGATACAGAGTAAGACCTGCCTCAAAAATCTGGACGTATTGAATGCCGTCCTGAGTGCCCCGCCGATGGTATATACGTGTCCATTCTTCTATGATCGCCACGATGTCGTCCACGCTGAGCGTCGGCAGGCTGAGGTCGTGCCTTGGATGGAAACAGACGACGTCGCAGCCACCCTGGACAGGTTCGACCGTCAGCAACGGATGAAGAGGAGCGGGAGCAGCAGGCCCGGGTGGCGGGAGGACGGCAGCATAGTCGTTCTCGAACACCATGGTAGCCTTGTACTCCTCGTTGATCGAGCCGTTTGCGCGGGTATTGCCTGGGCAGAGATAGCAATTCTTGTCATACTGGGGGAGATTGGACGGTGCGGGGGGTTCAGTCTGACCCAGCCAAGGACGCTTTGTGCGATGCGGCGAGACCAGGATATGAGTGTTGGTGAGGGGGTTGTCTGCAGACAGTGAGCGAGCGACGACGGGGGATGAGCAAGAGGAGGAGTGCTTACACCGTCTGTGGGGGTGCGTCGTCGGGTCGAACCGCTCCGTCATCGTGCTCGGTGACGACGCGGCGTATAACTTACTAGTCTGAGGAGGGGGTCAATATACAATTTTTTGAGTGGCAGAATGGCATCTGGCAACCGCCTAGACTGGTCCCATGATGCGCGGCACAAGGAGCAGAAGGTCGCTGCCACCGGACATCCGATACTATCTCGCTTATTCCCAAGGTGTACATAAGTCACACTAGTTTTAGCTCCTGGCAAGTCCCAACACTACACAGACATTCGACATGGACGGTGTAAAAACAGCAAAGTAGGTCTACAGAACTTCACCAGATCGGCCAGCTGTTTATGAATTCACAGGAGACGCAAGCTCACCGATAAATCCATACCGAATGCACTTGCTCAATTACCCGAATTCGCGCAAGACTCTAAAATGTATCAAAGTTTGCTAGAGATGGAAAAAAAGTTGGATTGGACCATGTCGAGGAAAAGAGTTGAAGTCCAGGACGCGTTGGCACGTAACCCGATCGTATGGCGCGCGTATGGTTCTTCGTCCTTGGCTGAATGGCGTCTTTGACAGACAACGCGGACACTGAGAGTGTTCGTCAGTCACACGGTCTCTGGTCAACCCTGGCAAGTCGGTGAACAGGATGGGGATGGGGACGCGGTCAACTTTGAGACTGGCCAAGGCATTCCAGCATGGTCACTAAAAATCGAAGGGCGCCTTTTGGAGGTGCGTCCCAGCCCACATCTTCACTATCTCTCCCGCGTACTGACGAAAGACAGCCGTTGAACCAACGCTCTCGAGACAAAGTCCCACCTCGCAAATTTTCGACTTTTATCAAAAGGATGATTGTGGAATTCGACCGTGACCCCCACGTCTACCCTGACGGAAATATCGTCGAGGTGTGTTCTGAGCATGTTATGTGATGTGTGCCTGGTCGAGCATACTGGTAGTGGCCCAGACCGCAAGGTGTCCAACCGCCGCTAGACGGGTTTACGATCAGGCGGACTGGGGACCAGCCGGCACGCGCCCGAATCCTGATGCACCTCGAACACACCCCGGAACAATACAAGGTTAGCCCAGATTTAGGTTAGTCCCGCGCATGTCTCTTTGTATCATCTCACACTCGTCTGCCAGCCTACGTGTTGGGAATCAAAGAAGAGAGTCGGATAGGTGTCATCCAGACGCTGTGGAGCTATATTAAGCTCAATGGGCTACAAGACAAGGTCGACCGCCGAAGAATTAGGGCGGATGATTATTTGCGTCCAGTTCGTGCATGGGATGCGACACGTGTAATCATCCTCGACTGAAGCTTTTCTAGATTTTTGGTGGAGATTCGATTGTATTTCAACAATTACCCGAGTTGGTCAACCGACACTTGATGCCTCCGGACCCCATAATACTCTACTACACGTTTAATCCTGGAGCACCTCCCCCGGATCGACCATCCGCATGGGACATAGAGGTTAAAATGGAGGACACTTCCGTTAAAAACCGGATGGCGGCGATCATACAATCAACGAAGGAGAGCACACAAGATCTGAGTAAATTGGACGACGAGGTTGGTTCCCGAGAACTCCACCCAATTTGATCTCACGTACGGCCAAAATTCCAGATTTCACTGGTTGCGCAGTCATTGCATAACGCGCACACGAAACGAGTATTCCTGCAAAGTTTCGCAGACGACCCGTCCAAGTTTATCCAGACGTGGTTAGAATCGCAGTCGCGGGATCTGGAAAGTATTCTTGGGAGTGGGCCAAGCGAAGGGGCGACCATTCGTGCGGAAGAGCTTCGGCGGAGCGATTTCTTCAGGCTGCCCTGGGTGGACGAAGCAGTCGCAATACAGGAAGGCATACGTCTGGCTGCAAAGCCTTGATACATAAGTACTGTATGTAGTACTTTGTGATGCTACAGTAGTGTATTTTTGTTGTTCTTCCATTGACATGTCCGATCCGACACAGAAACGACGTCGCACTCAACGCTCGTCCTCGCCGCCCGTCTATAAACTCGACGACGAGGACGACACGTACGAACCGTACGTCCCCGTCGCGCAACGGCGAGAGGCCAGACTCGCCAAGCTCTCTGCGCTGTCGGCCAACTCAGATTCGCGCGCCAAGGCAAGGAAACAACTAGAAGAGCTGCTCGAGAAGGAGGACGCGGAACGGGAAGAGGAGAGACGCAGGGAAGGTGCAAGGAAGGAGAGGACGCTTCTCTTGGAGGCCCAGGAGGTTCATTCACGCAGGGCCGCAGAGGGTACGTGCGTCGCGTTTTGCTCGTCGTCTCGTCTCACCACATTCGTTCACCCTTAGATGCAAAAAAGACAGACGTAGAAAAGGCGGAGGAGGCTGACGCTGAAATCCTGGCTGCGATAGCTAGTCGGAGAAAGCTTGCTTCAGATCTCGAGCTCGCAAAGGGTATACAGTATTCAGAGTCCCTCAAAACTTCGTACGTTCGTTGTCCTGCCCCGCAGTGAGCTTTGACTTGATCCCCAGTCCAGATGGAGACCTCCAAAGTACATTCGCGAACGCACAGAAGAGCAACACCGACGTCTACGCGAAAAGTACCACATCATCGTCGATGGCGAGGACATTCCACCTCCGATCGAGCACTTTGAAGTGAGCCAATGTCTGCATTTCATACAAAAGGACTCTCATAATGTTCTAGGATATGAAAATACCAGACTCCATGCTTCAATTCCTCAGGTCCAAGAAAATCACCACCCCCACCCCAATCCAGCTACAAGGCATACCCATTGCGTACGTCCACCCTTCTTGTCTACGATTCAGCGGGTTCATGTCCAACAGTTTTTCCGGCCGAGACATGATTGGAATTGCATTCACCGGTTCCGGAAAGACACTCGCTTTCTGTCTCCCCCTCATCATGCTCGCTCTCGAGGACGAGGCCCGCCTTCCCTTTGTCCGCGGTGAGGGTCCCGTGGGCGTCATTCTCTGTCCCTCGCGCGAACTTGCCACGCAAACGTACGAAAACGTGTTGTCGTGGACCGCTGCCATATCCAAAGATCACAAGTACCCACAACTGAACACGCTCCTCTGTATAGGTGGTATATCCATGGGCGAGCAGAGCCACGTCCTAAACAAGGGTCTCCACGTCGTCGTCGCCACACCCGGCAGGCTGATCGACATGTTGGAGAAGAAGAGGTTCACGTTTTCAAACTGCAAGTTTCTATGTATGGACGAGGCGGATCGCATGATCGACTTGGGGTTCGAAGACGACGTCAGAAATATAATGAGCTTCTTCAAAGTGTGTCCGTCGAGAGTCATTCTCCCGTGTTTTTGACTTGCATGTGTAGCGTCAGCGCCAGACCCTCCTCTTCTCCGCCACGATGCCACGGAAAATTCAAGATTTTGCTCAGCAGTCGCTCGTCAGACCTATCCTCGTCAACGTCGGCCGTGCTGGCGCCGCCAACTTGGACGTCTTGCAAGTCGTGGAATACGTCAAGCAAGAAGCCAAGATGGTCTACCTCCTCGAATGTCTACAAAAGACAGCGCCGCCCGTGATCGTCTTTAGCGAGAACAAGAACGAAGTCGATGGTTCGTACACCCATTGGCCCTCGCAGCCGTTGCGCTCATCTTTGGCGCAGACATACAGGAGTACCTCCTCTTGAAAGGCGTCGAAGCAGTTGCGATCCACGGCTCGAAATGTACGCTTGTCGCATGCGATCCTTCTTTTTTTTTTTTCCACTGACGTCCGACCCTCGAACAGCACAAGAAGAACGCCAATATGCCATCAAGTCCTTCAAATCTGGCGCCAAAGACGTCATGGTCGCGTCCAGCGTCGCGTCCAAAGGCCTCGACTTCAACGACATCCAACACGTCATCATCTTTACCATGCCGAAAGAGATCGAGGACTACGTGCACCAGATTGGCCGCACAGGCAGGAGCGGCAAGACGGGCATCGCGACGACGTTTGTCAACATGAGTACGCCTGAACAGACGCTATTGGATCTCAAATATCTGTTGATAGAGGCGGGCCAAAAGTGCGTTGGGGGGGTTGCTCTTGTCGATGCTGTGTACATGGGGATTGACGTTGCTGCTCAGGGTGCCCCCGTTCTTGCAGACCATCCAGGATCCGCGTGCCGCGCAAGGCGGGTCTCTCAAGGGCTGTCCGGTCTGTGGAGGTAAGATTATGCTTGGCTGTTCAACTCTCGTGATGATCACACTTTTTCCAGGTCTTGGTCATGGCATCTCGAATTGTCCCAAGTTGGAGGATGCGCAACGTCGACAGATGGCATCGCAGAGGGCTGCGCACACGGACGGAGGTGGGTATTAGTCCCGGGAGTGCCGTCTGTGTTGCGCATCAACCTTGTCATGGGGGTTTGCATCGCAGTCATCGTGCTACATGTGTACAGATGTATATGTACAAGTGTTCCAAACAGGAGCGTCCAAGGTACAAATCGTGCAGACAAGTCCTTCGGCGGTGTCGCCACGATGCTCTTCTTCAGCACCACCTAAACTCCTGAGGAACGTCATGCATAAAATAATACATGGTATGTGTAATGGAGAATGAGTGTGATGATCTTGGTGTGGGGGGTGGAATAGTTTGATGACGGGTATGGATTAAAAGGATTCATCCAGTGAATGCAAAGTTGCGACGCATCTTGCTGGTATTAAACTGCTTGCGGGCGTGAGATCTAGCATTCTCTTCATGTCAGCGGATGAGCAATCCCGTACCTGCGCAAACTCACGGGTTCCGTAGGGCAGTGAGGAATTCTTGACCAAAAGAGTACCATTTGATGTCAACCTCATCGGGATCCTCATACTCCTTCAGGATATTTTTAAATTCCTCTTCGTCTGGTGGGCGTCCACTTGTCAGTCGATTATTTGCTACAGATGGGTGGGATCTGCGACGCACCTTTCGGGTCGGTCAGCGTCAACATTTGGAGGGTATCATCCTGCAGAATGGTTTCCTCGGGGTATCTGTTGTACTTTTCCGAAAGCTATTTGCGAACACAATCCGCGTGTTGATCAAGAAGCTAATCTAAACACTTACCGAACGTCTCGCCTCTTTCAGCCGCTCCAATTTTGCGGCAAGCTCATCTTCAGGGTTTGCGGCTGGCGCCGCGCTTCGCAAGGGCACTGATTGGCTCGTCGAACCAACTGATCGCGACGTACCGACGTGAGGGACCTTGGATGTCGTCGGCTGCGACACATCAGCCCCCTCAGTTACGTCCGGCATGTCCAATTCGGATGGATCGTCTGCATCCTCGATGTCCTCGTACAAATTGAGGTAATTGGACATCAAAGGAGCCTCTACTGCTTTGCCCTTCTTGGAAGGCATAGGCTTCACTTTCTTTACGGATCCCTTGGGCTCTTCCTTCTCTTTCCAGGACAAGACCAACTGTTTACCTCCCTCCAGGTAATCGGAAGCAGTACTACCGAGCTAGTGACCATGTCAGCGTCCACAGACAGAGCACAAAAAGAAAAAGGCATACTTGGATGTATGTATTGGAATAACCACTGCTCGACGGAATGCTATATGTCGAGATGGCCCCCTCAGCGGCGAGGTGGCTGTATATGCGCTCAACGGTAGTGTGACTCAACGGTTTACCTGAAGCGTACAAGGAGAGCCCCTTGTACGGTTGAACTATTTTGTTGTTCTTGCCCTTCCACGTATCCTTGAGTTGAGTTTGGGTCACGCCACGACTATTGTTCACGGCTGTCATCTCCTCCAAGAGTTGAACGACTTGCTTGGCCTCCGGAGTAAAATCATGGTGGATGAGCGTGCCAGGTCTGTGGCAGTTGTCGCACTGATTATGACAGTCCTCTGGCTTGAATTCCTCGTCAAAATGACGAAGAATCAGCACACGTCGACAATCAGATTCGTTGCAGCAATACGCAACGACGCCGCCCAGCTTGGAAACCTGACGTTCGATCTCAGTATCAGATGGTTTATCACGTGTCGGATCGTTGCTGTTGGGATTCCGGATCATCTTTTCGATTTTGACAGCATCACTGTAGTTGTAGACTGGAAACGAGAAAAAAAAACGTTTCTCCTCAGTCACAAGGGTCGAGAGAGAATGCACCCTTACAGAGAACGCAGTCCGAGGCTCGGCCATCTCGGCCAGCTCGTCCCGTTTCTTGATAATACCTACGGCGTTTGTCAATGCAAGTACTGGCCGAGGGAGACCAAGTGGTGCGTACCCATCCATGTCCTTTGATAATGTCGCGTGGATGACGAATCGCACTGAATATGCAAGTCAAGGTCATCAATTCCAATAGGACAAAATGAGCGTACCATCTGGTTTATCAATCCCCATCCCGAAAGCAATCTACTAAGTGGTGAGGTACGATGTCCATGTGGTAAAACCTGATACGTACCGTCGCCACTATAACCTTGCATCTCCCTGCCATCCAGTCATCTTGATTCAGCTTTCGTGCCTCGCTGTCGATGCCAGCATGGTAGTGTCTCGCCTCTATTCCCCACTCTTCCTTGAGTTTCTGCGCCATTTCCTCTGAGTCGATTCGCGACAACGCATATATGATGCCAGTGTCATCCGGATGATGCGTTTTAATGAATCCGGCAATATTTTGCAGGAGGTCCTTCTTCAGGCTCGGTTTCTTGCGGACTGAATAGTGTAGGTTGGGGCGATTGAAAGACTGGGCGAGACAGACAGGGTTGTGCATAGCAAGGTTGTGCTTTATGTCCTCGCTCGTGTCTTTATTCGCGCTGCCTGTGAGCGCCATGATAGGTACGTCGGGCCAGTTTTTGCGGAGAATTTTCAACTCTGAATACTTGATGTAGGCCTACATCAGGAACGTGGGCTTTGAATGGTAGAGCTTGGACCTACAGAGGAACGAAAGTCTCTTCCCCAGCTCCCGATGACGTGTGCCTCGTCGATGACGAATCTTGCGAGCTGCTTCTCCTCGTACAACTGATCTACGACCTCCCTTAGAGAGTCACTCTTCTGTAACCTCTCTGGGGTGGTGTACACCAGCTTTGGCTTTTCCTCGATATTGCTTCTCATCATGCGCATGGCCTGGCGGACTTCGTTTTCTTCTGCGGCACTGGTGAGAGGGAAAGCAGGGATACCTTTCTTGCGCAGGGCCGCGACCTGGTCTGTGATGAGAGAAATGAGGGGAGATATGACAAAGGTGGTTCCTTGTGTTTTTCCAGTGATGCAGAGAGCAGGAAGTTGGAAGCAAAGAGATTTTCCACCTCCAGTTGGGGCGAGATAAAAGACATCTTTGCTATCCAAGGTGGCAACGATACATTCTAGCTGATTCGTGCGGAACGTTGACAACTTGAAAGTGTTCTTGAGGATGGAGATGACCTCCTTGTAGTATGGCGAGGATGTATGATCTATGCGGCCATGGGGGGTGGCTGGAACAAGGGGGAAAAACTTTGAGGAAGAAGGGGATGGGTCCGATGTAGATATAGCGGGCCTGTCCAAGTCGAACAAGTCCAGATTATCCGGCACTGGGCAGAGCTTGTCGTAGTATGCATCGTCACTGTCGCCGACGACCAGTGTCGCTGCTGATGCATCTAGATCAAGCTCGGGCATCTCTGGCGAATCGACAGTCATGAGAGTATCTTCTGCCTCGTTGATGGCGGGATTGGTGGAAGCAAGGGTGTCGAGAGTGGTGTTGGAAGAGTCGGAAACAGGCATGGAGGAAGGTGGTGTGCGTGTGGCATCGAGTTGTTTATTGGAGGAGGTACTAACTGAAGGTAGCATGGGAAAGGGGGCAGGGAGGGGCCGAAGGGGTTGCTCGACGCCTTGGGTGGTGTCCAGCGCGCCCATGCGTTGCTCGAGGGTGCGGATGCGGTCTTCTACGTGGCATCTAGAAAGAGATGAGAGGCGGACAAGGGTGGGGTGAGGAAGAACACGGACATCAGACCGGAAAGCAAGATAATATCGTGATATCGAGTTTTTTGGAGATGCTCGACCATCCATTGGGCGAGGGTGTTGTGAACATCCTGGTTATAGGAGAGCAGAGAGCTGATGTCATCTAGGGAATTCTGGCAGAGGAGAGGTCAGAGGGGAGGGAGAGGATGGATGATCGAAAGATAATGTACCGAGTTGAGGTCTGAAAGGGCAAGTGATGTCTTTTGAGGGGAAGACTTGTGGAGAGGACGAAAATTGGACGAGGACGGAGGGAACCTACGGGGAAGCTTGAAAGGGACAGGGTGATGTTTAGTAGGACTACTACCCAAGTTGAGAGAATCCACCTCGCTGGAGGTCCCTGCGCCGTCCGGGGAGCGGTGACGGGCCTTTCCCTTTGATGATTTGTGGGGGATGGCGGGGTAGTCTTGGGGGATGGAGGGTTTGAAGCGCTTCGAGGGGGAGGAGTGAGAACGGTCTGTGAAATCGGAGGAGATGCGCTTTGCAGGAGGGGCGGAAGGGGGAGAGTCTGGTATTTCGAGCACGTCAGCAGTTGTACTGTGGTTGGGTGGAGCGGACATGAGTGGGTTCGGTTTTTTGCTGGAGCCTGCGGGAGTTGAAGGGAGATCTGTATCACGGACCGCTTGGATGAAAAGGCATGAGGATGGCCATGCGATGATTTGGCTGTCAGTCAAAGTCACGTACCCGCTGCGGTGAAGGATTGAGCGGGTTTGAACTTCTGATACTGAGAATGAGCTACGAAATAAGAAATAAAACGAGAATAAAAATCGACCTTTCTCGGGTGTTCCATCATATCATCCGAGTGACTGAGCTCGACGGTGCGAGCTCGACGAAACGGAACAAAAGCTATATCGCGTCCAATTAATAGCACGTGACCGCGACTCGGACTGTGGTGGGACGCGCGACCCCCCCAGTGACTGGGCCCATCAGTCACTGTGCCAGTATGTCCGGGCAGTACTGGTTCCCGAACATGCCCATCCCAGAGATCATGACCGCACTCTCAGAGTGGGGTTTATCCGTCAGCAACGAGCAGCTCGCACGGCCGTCCTCAGACTTTGTCACTGGCGTGTACACAGCCTGTCTCGAACAGGTCACCTCCATCACACCAGACACCCTCCACGACGCCGTACAGAGCACCCTCCCCGCTCTGGACGACACAAACACGGTGCGCATCGCTCACACACCCCATCGCACGTTCTTACGTCTGCCAGGATCTCTACGTCGCCAGCATCGCGCACAACCTGCTTCTCTACCACCTCACCCGCTTTGCAAACGCAGCGCGCATCATGGACTTTAGCGCAAAGGACGTATATCTCCCAGAACCAGAGCGCACCCGCTTCATCCTCTCCGCATTCATCAACTTTGTCAAGTTTGCAGAACAGTGCACTCCCTTTGTCGCCAACCTCCGCGAACAGTCCACCACGATCATTGAACAGAGAGAACAGGTCGCTCACGAACTCGCCGCCCTTCAGCACAAGCTCAACGCCCTCAAGTAAGCACCATCTTCGAACCACATCCGCCCTTCTCGAACGACCTCCAGGGCCCAGCGCGCAAAGGACGAGCCAAAGTGCGATCACCTCCGCACAGAAAATGCAGCTATAACCGCCCATCTCATGGCAACCAAAGAGACAACACAGGCAGTCGTAAAGGACATCGAAGCCCTCAAAATCGAAAAAGCAGGCGTCATCTTGAAAAAGGAAAATATAAACTCGGACACCTCCCTCCTCTTGGACAACATACAACGCACAAGGAGCAGGATCGTGCAGAGCCCAGAAAGAATAAGGCGTAACATCTCCACAATGGGCGCTACGGCCATAGACGACAAGAAGACCCTCGCCATGCACGACGCAAAGGCGAGAGATCTTCAGGCAAAGATCACCGCACTTTCAAACATCGAAAAGGTGCCCTTCTTGTCCTTCTCGCCGATCTGCTTCTTGATCTATTTTCGTTCCATCAGGACGTCAAGAGCTGCATAGAACAGCTCCAGACCATCGAAAAAGAAGTCCAACTCCTAGAAAGCTCCCAAAAGGAACTCGCCGACGTCAAAGATAGTCTTGACTATAAAAAGATTGAACGGATCGAACTCCAAATGAAAAAAGAGGCACGTCATCTCCCCTCCATTTATACTTGCTCCCTCCTCATCCACCCATCTCAGCGAGTACACAGGCAGCTTACAAACGCCCAAGAAAAGCTCGAACGAGTTCAGAGACACGCAGAGGAGAAACGTCACGCTAGCCAACAGACCATCGAACGACTGCAGCGTGAATACGAGCAAATGGACATTGAACGCCGCGATAACGACAAACTCGTGGAGGAACTCCGCAAAGAGGCCGATGACATAGAAGCAAAGGTAATAAATACACTTAACCTCATCCCACCGTCTCATACCACAGCTCATCCACCACTCAGATGTCGGAACACCTCAAGAAAAGCGAAGCCGAGCTCAACGACCTCCTTGCCGAGTATTGGAAAGTTCGCCACGAAACAGGTAGACTCCCCCTGCCAAGTATGTCGTCTCAACTGATGTCCCTTGTGCAGAGGTATATATGGAGACACTCGCCAACAAGCTCAACATGAACGTCACCGCAGACTAGCTCATACATTATTATCTCAAGCCAGGATAAGTTATCGCTGTATTATACCACGTGTACGGGTTCCCTCTTGTTTCCTAGTTGTGATGTTGGCGTGCTTGTATCGTTGGATTTCACGCTTTCGATCTTGCTTTTTTGCATTCTCGACAATACCAGTTCGTCTTCTTGCTCGGCACCTCCGAAAGACCAGTACACACAAAGTGAAACTAATCATTCTTGTCAGTACATGGCCTGGAGCAGAATCGTCGACAACCTACCCATTCCAGTTTACAACTCTTGCCATCACATGCAATCATCTACAACAGGGTGTCGTAAGGAGACGAGAAAACCAAAAGCGACAATCCTCACCGTTCCAAACGACACCTGGTTGCAGTAGCAATACCGATCTTCATTCGGATCCGCCAGAACGCTCGGCTCTGCGGT